>JANBOH010000222.1:0-26086 GCA_027478445.1 Coemansia asiatica | reverse complement strand
TGCCAGTTAAACGACCAGTGGTCAAGCAATGGCTCCTCAAAGATCAGATGCCTAATGTGCAGGTCCACCCAACAAATCGCCAGAGAATGTTTCTTGCTTTAATTTTCTTCTTATGGACCAAGATAGTCCATGCCATCCTTGATACTAAAAAGAGCATTGTTGATAGTGCATATTACATTAGTGAATGTCTTAAGCCAATGGTCGAGAAATGTAAAGAAGCTTGTGAAGGATCTGATCTTGAACAGCTTACCTTTCATCAAGACAATGCACCTGCCCATAGATCAAAGTGGACCACACAGCACATTGACTCAATTGGAATACAAACATTACCAGCACCAGCCTACTAAGCAGATCTTGCACCATGCGACTTTTGGTTGCTCCTGTGTATCAAGAACAAGCTGTGTGGCATAAAATTTTAGTCAATTGATGCAATCAAAAATGCTTGGGAAAAAGAGCTCAGTTCACTGCAACCCAACAATTATAAGGTCTGTTTTAAAAAATGGGTAAGTCACTGCTGGGAAGTCATTTATAATAATGGTGATTATATTCAGTTTAATAAACTTTATTTGCAAAAGGCCGACAACTTTTGGTGACCCCTGTACTTTAATTTGCACTGTGTGGGCGTTCTAGAGCCGACCATCTTTGACACAAATTTCCAGTCGATCTTCTGGCCCTGCTGCTGCAAAATGCGCCTTTGCTCGTCGACAGCCCATATCAGCCTGTCCGTTTCTTCTGCAGACCACCTAACATGGGCCATTTTCTTGCAAACAAATTCTCCATAGCGGACTCTGCAAAGCGCGGGCGGCGCTTGCATTCGACTGCCCACAGCACGCCAATCAATATTTCCCTCAGCATCGCGCACCTCGTCAACACACTTTACCAGTGTATCTTGGTCCTGGGTTAGCTGCTTGCTTAGCCGCAGGCTGGTCACACGAGCAGAGCACTTTTTCACCAGCAGCCTTGCCTCTACCTGCGACATATCGGGGAATAACTTGCAGACCAATGGCAGGATACGTGAGCTGCGACGCTTGTTCCAGATCATCTCGGTGACCCGCGCAAGCTGCTCAGCGGTCCATATATTTTTGTTGTTTTTGGCTTTAATGGCAGCTTCATTTCTTGCTCGGTGCCAGTAGCTGTAGCATGCTTGCGCAGACCGTGTGCCGACTCTGGCGGATATCAGGTCCCAGGTCTGATCGACGCCATTTTCTTTGATCGCCATTCTGAGTCTTTCGGTCTCATCCTTTGCCCATCGTTTGCCTTTCGCCGCGATACCCGTGTTCTTTTTCTCGAGCAGCTCGTCGAGCGCAAGCGCGCAGCTCCTCTGGTCGATCCCCATAAAGAGCGAGACTATCTGGATATTGAGCCTGATCATCTGGTCCTGGTTCTCGTTGACAAGTCGCTGCAGTCGCTGAATATGGCTAGGCAGCCATGCCTGCGGATACAGTAACTGCTGGATAACAATGATAGGAACACAAGGAATCTGATAGTGGGATTGGGTGGCATCGTTTTTTGTTTTGTGTACCTGAAGCATGCGGTTCAGCGATTCTAGAATATCCAGAATCGGGTTGCCTGTCTCTAAAGCTACGGCATGCCAGTCAACTGCCACAACTCCTTTGCTATCGGCGTCCTGACTGTGCTTATCAATTACAGAGCTTACTTGTTCAACTAATTCCTGATCTCCGCAAAATTGGTTATTTGAAATCGCGTCTTTTTGCTCATGCAAGTACCTGTAGTAATTCGAGATGCAAGAAGAGGGCGACCGGCCAAACCGACGACCGATCTCTTGCCATTCAGCACCAAGACGCCTGTTGCCAAACTCGGTTTGAACCATCTCCGCCATCGTGCGCACCTCGTCAAACGTCCATCTTCGATAGTGCTTGGTCGGCGTCTGCTCGATATTCCTGACTACTGCGTCCCAGTCGCCTTTGATTTTACCTCTATAGCTTCTGTTGACCAGATCGATAAGTGCCTTCTTCTCGGTTTCGCCCCACGTTGAACTAGCAGTTATCGTCGACGCTGCTGTTGTGTACAAATGGCACAGAGGATACAGCCGACGAACATGGGTTTTCAGAGCAAAGAGCATTTTGCATCGAATTATAGTTAAAAAATATATAAATATATAAAAAAAAAGTAGTTGAAATGTCAAGAGAATAACGAGAATACAAAAAAAAAGAATTTTTTTTGAAGTAAAACTTTGTTTCACTATTTTTTTGGTTTGCAAATTTGTTTTTTTTTTTTTTTTTTTGCTCTTTTAGGCATCACTATGTCGCGGAATTCGATTAGTAGTTCTTCTGGTAGCGGACAAGCATTCTCTGCCAGTGCCCGCATGGACGAGCAGTCAATGCAGAGTCTGGTGTCGCAGCTCAGGGCTCTGGAGACTATCAGACGCGACCAAGTCTCTGCGCTCGAACACATCAACAAGCTGCAGCACCGCCTGAACAGCAGCAGCTCTTCTGAAGGTAGGTTAATTAGCAATTTTGTTTTTGGTTGCAGTCACACTGATGATTGCAAATGGTGCCCAGAACTAACGGCTGCAGACCAAGACTTTCATATTTGTTGTCGATTTGTGTATGCATAAAACTGTAGCTGGCAGTGGTGGCAATGATAGTTTAGATAATGTGCAAAAGGCGCTGGGTGAAGAGTATGGCCTTGCCAGTGCGCTGGCGCGTAAGGAGAAGCAGACGGCTGACAGCGCGCTGGAGTATGTCGACGCGTTGCTGGCACAGCTCTCAGACGACGCGCTGCTGCATTCGCCAAATGATAGCGACTTGCAGATGTCGAAGAAGCGGAGGATGGAGCCTCGGTCCGAGTCTCTGCGCAGGGACTCTAGGAGCCGCGACAGGTCGCTAATACGCGGCGTCAGCGAGTCACGCGCTGTGCCTGGCGACAGAGCAGCTTCAACAGCGGCCGGACTGGGAAAGTCGCAGTCGCAGCTGACCGATGCCGAGGCAAGTGGCACAGGCAGGATGCGCGCAGGCAGCGTGGGCGACTGGGACAAAATGCAACAAGGGGCATCATTGCGCGACCGGGACAGGGAAAGAGAAAGAGAAAGAGAAAGAGAGAGAGAAAGAGACAGAAGAGAAAGGGAAAGAGAGCGAGAACGAGAAAGGGAAAGGGACAGAGATAGGGATAGAGCTAGAGATCGTAGTGGTAGAGACCGCGAAAGGGACAGAGACAGAGACAGAGACCGTGCTCGTGATCGCGACAGAGACCGTGACAGAGATAGAGATCGCGAGAGAGAGAGAGAGAGAGAGAGAGAGGGCGCTGACAGAGACAGGATGCGCAAGCGTGATCGCGACAGCTCATTGCGCCGCGACCCGTCCGAGGACGCATCGGGCAGTCGCGGCCAGAGCAGCTCTTTGCGACCTATCAGCAAGGGCAGCCTAGTGGCTGTGCGCGTGGCTACTGCGGGTGCGGGCGAGCAAGGCGAGGAGTGGATTCTGGCCACGGTGCTGTCGTTTAGCAGCGAGAAGAACCGGTACACGGTGCAGGACTACGACCTGGAAAGCGACGTTAGGCCGACCTATGTTCTCTCGCCGCGGCTGGTTCTGTTTGTCTGCTCCGAGTTTAGCGCTAATCCGTCTGCGGCGCGCAGAAGGCTGTGGGACCGTGCGAGGAACCCCGAGATGGCTCGTGGCCAGCGCGTGCTGGGTCTTTATCCAAGAACCACTGCGTTTTACCAGGGCACCGTTGTTCTTCCGCCATCTCTCAACACGCAGCCCAGCCACCCATCGTTGCTCGGGGCATACGGAGCCACATTGGTCATTGGCGGCGAGCAGGATGCAGCGGCACCGCCGGATCCTGTAACGAATCCGATGTACAAGGTGCAGTTCGATGACGACGATGTCAAGGAAGTCGATGTGCCAGCGCATCTGGTCATCCCCATGCCTAAAATCAGTTGACTGTGATTTAGGGCTTTATTTTGTGATTCAGACATGGAAAATGTGCTGTTTTTAATTTTTGCACTTTTCGGAACATGCTCGGCACTGATTTCGGCTCGGTTGCTCTTGTTTTTTTTTCTTGCATTTTTTCATATGCTAAAAAGAGCAATAAATGTGTTGTGAAAGCGGAGTACTGAGAGCTATTTATAATATTAGCTGCAACAATAGTGAATTCGCACTTTTGCCCTTTCTACGCCCTTGTAAAGAGAAAGAAAAATCTTATAGAAGCAAACGCGGGTTCCATATCTGACAAAAATAAAAAAAGGCGTGTATGCGAGCCATTCAGCTCTATCATAGATTAAAATTTTAGAATTTCCGCAATCCCCGTTTACTCTGTATTCGTCGTTATCGTCATACCCAACAAAATGGATAAATATAAACATAACCCGCTTATGTCCGGATCAAGTGTATAAAGTGATTTTATTTAGCATGAATTGTTTGGCCGACTTTTTTGCGAAGCGTTTCACAAGCTTTAAAAAATAAAAAATAAAAAAAAACTAAAAATTTTTTTAAAGCGTTTACCAATTTTTTTTCGATGACGATTCTGGAAGGACATTTTTATTTCTAAATTGCCATTTTTTGTTGTAATCATGCAGCAAACTAAGTGTAACATGGATATTAGTTGTTAGTGGTAAGTAGGGTCGTACACTCTCGATCGAGAAAGATCGCTCGCTTGCTCAGACAGAGCGTAAATTTTTGTATATAAATAGGGAAAAGAGCCTGAAGAGCAGAAATTTATTGAAAAAACTTTTCCTATTTTTTTAAAAGATCAAATTTATATATTTTTAAAGAAAAAAAAAACGCTTGACAATTAATTAGCTATCAACTTGCTCGTCTAAACTTTTTATATAAAAAAAGCCAGAATCCAAAAGGTAAGAATAAAAATTGAACGCCAATGTCTTTTTATTAGATATAAAATCGTGGAATCTCACATACACTGTATGTATGCTAATGGGGGGAGGGGAGGGGAGGGGAGGGGAGGGCATTGATTTTATGCTATTGTAAATATACTATAAAAAAGATGTAGATGGCTGCTGGAGCTGGCTTGGACAGTGCCAACAACGATGGCGCTTCAACACCCACTAGTAATTCCAGTAATGTCAGTTCGCATACCGAAAGCGGGTTCCCGCATCCATCAACCAGCGTCAGCTACAT
This sequence comes from Coemansia asiatica, assembly GCA_027478445.1. Lineage (NCBI taxonomy): Eukaryota > Fungi > Kickxellomycota > Kickxellomycetes > Kickxellales > Kickxellaceae > Coemansia > Coemansia asiatica. The sequence goes on along the minus strand of JANBOH010000222.1, from coordinate 20,990 downwards.
TCCAATCAGCAGCAACACTGGCAACGAGAAGCAGATGCAGCCGCAGCTAGTAGGGCGCCAGTCGCTGTCATCGGGTGCACCAAACGACGTCGACGAGAACGGCGAGCCGATCATTTCTTTCGGTGAGCCGCTGCACGTCAGCGTGTCGCGCGGCACCGAGCGGTTCCGTTCGATCCAGCGCACGTTCAGCAAGCCGCTGTCTTTGGGCGAAGAAGAAGCCGCCGCTATGGCCGAGCAGGCCGGGGTATCCGGCGGAGCCTTCGACCTGACTACTTGGCTGACAGGCAGACAGGAGACGCAGGGCCCGCCGTTTGCCAAGCGCATCGGCCTGGTGTTCGACAATTTGAGCGTGTTTGGCGACAACGTCAGCGACCGGCACATCGCCACGGTGGTGACGCCGTTCTACAAAGTGCTCAAAATGGCTGTGCACGGCTTCGGCATTGGCAAGCAGTTTTCCAAGGGCAAAAGGCACCGCGAAATCCTGCATGAGATGTCGGGCGTGGTGTCTGACGGCGAGATGCTGCTTGTGCTTGGAAGGCCAGGCGCTGGGTGCTCGACGCTCTTGCGTGTGCTGGGCAACAGACGCGACACGTACCGCAAGATCACGGGCACCGTGTCGTACGGCGGACTGACGCCCGAGGAGGTCAACAAGAGCTACCGCGGAGAGGTGGCCTACAACCAGGAGGAAGACGTGCATTTTCCGACGCTCACGGTGCGCAAGACGCTGCAGTTTGCCATTCAGTGCAAGACGCCCAGCAGACGCATGCTGCAGGACCGCGACGCGTACCAAAACGAGTTTCTCGACACGCTCTTGGACATGTACGGATTGACTGGGTGCGCAGACACAATTGTGGGCAACGCGTTCCTGCGCGGCGTCAGTGGCGGCGAGCGCAAAAGAGTCAGCATCGCTGAGCAGGTCGCTTCAGGAGCGTCGATCGATATCTGGGACGGCAGCACACGTGGACTGGACTCGAGCTCAGCGCTGGACTACGTGCGCTCGCTGCGCATCACCACCGATGTTCTGCGCAAGGCCACAGTGGTGACCATCTACCAGGCGTCGGAGAACATCTACGAGCTGTTCGACAAGGTCATGGTCATCGACGAGGGCCGCCAGCTGTACTTTGGCCCGGCGAGCCAGGCGGTCGCTTATTTCCGCAGCATCGGCATCGAGAAGCCGCCGCGCCAGACCACGTCGGACTTTCTCACGGGCGTCACGCAGCTGCACGAGCGCCGAGTGCTTAGTGGCTGGGAGGAGAAGGCGCCGCGCACGGCAGAGGAGTTCGAGCGCGCGTGGCTCGCGTCGCACCAGTACGCGGCTGTGCGCGACGAGGTCGATGCGTACACGCAGCAGATGGCTGCTGATAACCGCGGCAGCGAGATCCGCGACTTTGTCAACCAGACGAAGATGGGCACTGCGCACAGCCGCCTGCGTCGCCGGTCGCCCTACACCACAACGTTTTTCTACCAGCTGGCACGCCTGTTCCGCCGCGAGTGGGAGATCTTCTGGGGCGGCAAGGCCACGCTGATCTTCAAGTTTATCTACAACGTTGCCTTTGCCATCATCGTCGGCACGCTGTTTCTGAGGCTGCCAGACACGTCGGCTGGCGCATTTACGCGCGGCGGCCTGATCTTTTTTGCCCTGCTGTTCAACTCGCTGACTGCGCAGGCTGAGATCCCCAAGGCCATCACGGGCCGCGAGGTCGTCTACAAGCACAAGGCCTTTGCCATGTACCACCCGGCTGCGCTCTCATTGGCGCAGACAGTCGTTGATATTCCGTTTATGGTGCTGCAGATCATCGTGTTCAGCTGCATCCTGTATTTTGCCACGGGGCTCGAGCGCACAGCTGGCCAGTTCTTCATCTTTGTGCTCTACCTGTTTGTCGGCTGCCTGTGCCTGACTGCGTTCTTCCGGCTTATCGGCAACGTCTCGCCCAACGTCGACGTGGCCCACACGCTGTCGGGCATCAGCCTCTTGTTTATGATCCTGCTTGTGGGCTACCTGCAGCCGCCGCGATCCATGCATCCGTGGTTCAAGTGGATCTACTGGATCAACCCGCTGGCCTACGGCTTCAAAGCGCTGATGTGCAATGAGTTCCGCAACCTGCGCATGCAATGTACCGGCGCTAATTTGATCCCCGGCGGCAGTGGATTTGCTGATATAAGCAACCAGGTGTGCACATTGCAGGGCGCACGTCCTGGCGTTGCCTACGTGCTGGGCCGTGACTATCTGGCTGATGGCTACGAGTTCTACGTCGACGACCAGTGGATCGACTTTGTTGCTGTTTTGTGTTTCTGGCTCTTGTTCGTGTTTGCCATTGCGTTTGTCATGGAGTTTGTCGAGTTTGGAAACACCGGCTACTCGATCAACGTGTTCAAGCGCCGCAGACCCAACGTCACCGCTGCCACCGAGGACTCGGTTGCTGCGAGCTCCGAAGCCGGCATCTACCGGAACATGCCTGCAGCGGGTCCTTCCGACGAGCAGATCCTGGCAGGCACCACGTTCACGTGGAAGGACGTCGACTACGGGGTCCCCGTCAAGGGCGGCCAGCGCCAGCTGCTGAACGGCGTATCAGGCTACATCAAGCCAGGCACAATGACCGCTCTGATGGGCTCATCGGGCGCAGGCAAGACCACGCTCCTGGACGCCCTGTCGCAGCGCAAGACCATCGGCAAGCTCGAGGGCGAGATGCTGATGAACGGCGCAGTGCAGCCCAAGAGCTTCCGCAGAATCACCGGCTACTGCGAGCAGCTCGACGTGCACAACCCGCATGCCACGGTTCGCGAGTCCCTGCGTTTCTCTGCCGCCCTGCGCCAGCCAGACACCGTAGGCGAGTCGGAGAAAATGGACTATGTCGAGCGCGTCATTTATCTCCTGGGCATGTCCGATATCGCCGACTGTCTCATCGGCGACCCTGACTCTGGCGAGGGCATCTCTTTGGAAGAGCGCAAGCGCTTGACCATCGGCGTCGAGCTGGTGTCCAAGCCCAAGATTCTGTTCCTGGACGAGCCCACGTCGGGTCTTGATGCGCAGGCCTCGTTCAAGATCGTGCAGTTTATGCGCCGTCTTGCCGAGAGCGGCCAGACCATCCTGTGCACCATCCACCAGCCGTCGGCCATGCTGTTCGAGCAGTTTGACCGCTTGCTTCTGCTGGTGCGTGGCGGCCACGCTGTTTATTTTGGCGACCTGGGCCACGACGCACAGACGCTGGTGCGCTACTTTGAGTCTAATGGCGCTGCGCCCTGCGCGCCAACAGCTAACCCAGCCGAGTACATCCTCGATGTCGTGGGCAGCAAGGCGTCGTCGATAGACTGGCCGCAGGTATGGCAGGACTCTGCCGAGCGCCAGCAAATAATGGCAGAGATCGACCGGATCAACGAGATCAAGCATGCAGCGGGCAAGGACCACGGCTCAGCCGACGACGACAAGGTCTATGCGCGCAGCTACTGGTTCCAGACCAAGCTGGTCACCCGCCGCATGTTCATCATGTACTGGCGCAACACCGAGTACAACCTGACTCGGCTCGCGCTGCAAGTGATCTGCGCGTTGATCGTTGGCTTTACCTTCTACCAGCTCAACGACGGTGCCATTGATCTGCAAAACAAGGTTTTTGCCATATTCGAGTGCTCCGTGCTCTCGGTCCTGGTGATCAACCAGGTGCAGCCAGAGTTTTTGCGTCAGCGCCAGTACTACGGCCGCGAGACGTCGACTAACCAGTATGGCTGGCGCGCCTTTGCGTTTGCCATTATCCTGACTGAGTGGCCCTTCTCGTTTGTATCCAACACCGTTTTCTTTGCTTGCTTCTACTGGACCGTCGGTCTCAACTCCATCCCGGACCGCATCGGCTACTTCTACATTGCCTACATTATTCTCGGCCTGTTTTCTTTGACCCTGGGCCAGGCAATCGCCTCGTTCTCGCCCAACGACATCGTCGCTGCCATGTTCAATCCCATCTTCACCGCCATGATCACCCTGTTCTGCGGCGTCACCATCCCGTACCTGCAGATGCCCAAGTTCTGGCGTTCCTGGATGTACTGGCTCTCGCCCTACCTCTACTACGTCGAGGGCGTCATCACCAACGACCTGCATGCCTCGCAAGTCACCTGCCGCAACGACGAGTTCTACGTGTTTGATCCGCCGTCGGGCCAGACTTGCAACGAGTATGCTAGCGACTGGGTTGCCTCTGCTGTCGGCTATATCAACAACCCTGATGCGACGTCTGCTTGCCAGTACTGCTCTTATAAGGTCGGCGACGAGTTTTACAAGTCGCTTAGCTGGAGCTTTGCCCATCGCTGGCGCAATATTGGAATCCTGCTCGGCTTTGTTGTTTTCAACGTCGTGTTTACAGTGTTGATGATCCGGATATACAAGGTCAACAAGCGATAATCATTTACTGAATAAAAGAATTGAATATTTTTTTAAAAGAAAACATATATGATATGTGTGTTGGTGAAGGAGTAAGATTGCGATTGCCTAGGTAAACTGTGTCAACGCTTTACTAAAAGATATTTTTAATTTAAAGTTTCGTTAATAATAGCATTTTTATTGTAAAAAGAAATTAAATAATAAATGCTGCACAAATTTTTTTTCAAAGCAAATAATTTTTTTTTTCTCATTTTATCTCCTCTCCTTTTTTTTCCTCCCTTCCTTGCTCTTTACTTCTTGCTTGTTGCCTAGTTTCTAATTTTACAATTATTTAAATATGAATACCAAATTTTATAAAAATAAAAATGGGTGTGGTTTATAAGCCACCAGCTAAATGGGTTGAGTCCAGTGTTGGAATGACAATTTCCATTGGTGTCGAGCCAGATAAAAACAATATACTTTCAGTACTAGAAAGCTATGAAACTCAAAAACAAACAAAAAAATGCTTCAATAGAAATAGTTGGTAATATTACAATCACAGAACATCTATTATACTGTTGAATATGAAACAAATAGAGTGAAAAAATCTTGCGCTCTAAAGGTGCTGCCATATAATGATAATTAAGACTACTACAATCAAAAGTAATAAAAAAACCCACTAGTTCAATTTACACTTTATAATGTAGAAAATACTATACTTGCAAAAGATTTAGTTCTTCCAATGGTTATTCCTTTTATAGCTCTTTTTTTCCAAGTATTTTTTAAGAACAATTTAAATATTAAAGTTAAAGAAAATAAAGCATTTAATATAAATATTTACAACTAAAATAGTATCTCTAGTCATGTTAGACATAAGCATAAATTTTATATAATTAAATTTTCTAATGAAAAAAATGTTGATAATGGATATTAGCAAATTATAAAAAAAAAACCAACTCAAAGACTAAAAACGAGGGTCGTTTCTTATAATATTTTTTGTTTTTGATAAGCTAAATTGGCAGTCAGCTGGATTTTATGATTTTTTTTGTAAAGAAAAAAATTTTATTTCTGGTTTGCTATTAAACGAGCAGACAAAGAGTATGTGGAAAGTAGTTTTAAAAATAATCTTATTCGGATTTTTTCTTGAAGAAAAATTGACATCTTTTTATTTTGTATAATAAAAAATTACTCGCCAGAGCATAAAACAAGATTATTATTAAAAGGTTTCTTTATCAAATTTTAACTTGTCATCTGTTTATCCTTTTAAAGCATAAAACCTTTTTATGCTTTTACTATGTAAGCAATTGTAAAAGCATATATACAATAAAACCTAAAGTCTTTTTTTAAAATGCACTTGAACTATTTTTTTCTTTCAAAATTTTCTATTCACTTTATCAAATTATGAATAAAAACTCTATAAATCGTTTTTGTACTATTTTTCTCTATTGGCAATTATAATAGAGATGTGTCTGACTGGATACTATGGCACAACAATCATCAACCCTAATGTGAAAGCTAACATTCTTTATGTTATATTCAAAGTATTGATTGTTCTTTGTAGCATTTGCTTATTCCCACAGTATCATACCTTTTACAAGGAAGCAAAAGAAAGTGATCCCAAAAGATCATTAGAACTCATTCATTACAATGTTATTTTATTTTTGCTAGGATGCGCAGGTTTCCATGATTTTTTGTCCAAAGAAATTATAGAAATGGTTGTCAAAAAGGCAAGTGCTGGAGCAAGTCTTTCTGAACTAGAGATAACCATCAGGCCAGGTACTGAAATTACTGAATTGACATGGGCATGTTTTTCACTAGCAATAGTAACTATTGTTCTATCAGGGGTTACTTTGATATATGGTTTTATCTGTCCACCTGGACAATACTATAAAAAATTTGAAACCAGCCCAAATACGAAAAAGGGAAAACTAAAGAAAAAGACACTTTTTGAAAGAGTTCTAGGAGGAATTAATTCAAGATATACCCAACCAAGTTTGGATGAAATGAGAAAACGGACTCCAAAAAGGAGATAAATAACTTTATTAAATTTTTCATTAGAATTGGTCCAAGTTATTATTACTAAATTATTAATTAATAATTAATAAATGAGCTAACATTAAAAATTAAAATAAAAATTTATGTATTTATTTAATATGTGAAATTGCTTAAAATATAAATAAACAAAGATAGAGACAACCTATATAAAAAGAACTGGTTTTCCTTTGTATTTTTTTGGCAAATTATATTTTACTATAGCATAAGTAATATCTAACTGTGATAATCCATAATGGCTTAAAAAGCTAGCTGAGTAAGTAAAAAATAAAAATTGGCAGGAAATGGAAAAAGATTAATCTAATAAAAAAAATTATTTAGACTTGTTCATAATAAATATTTTTAAAAAAGCTAGTAAATTTCTCTTATTAATTTAGTGGATCATAGTATGCACAAGCTTCATAATGTTTTATATAATAAAAATAATAGCAAAAAACATTAATAAAAGCAAATACTTTAGCCCCTATACTGACATGTCTTTTTATGATGGCTTTGACAAATACAATATTTATTTTTAACAATTCCTTTAATTAAAGTAATTATAAAGTTTATAAAATTGTCACCATTTTTTGTTAAGGATCTTTACCAAAACACCGCTTATAGCACTGGTCATAGATATGTGAATTAGTTTTTCTGCACATTTAGAGCATTGATAATAGCCATCCACTCTCATTATAATTAATTAATTTAATTATTCAGTAATATTTACTAAAAAAATGCAAAGTAATAAAAAATTTGTAAGTCAAAGCATTTATAAACTATTTATATAAACGTTAGCACATTTTGAAGCAATTTATCTTGATCACTTTTAAAAAAATTAATGGCATTTTAAAAAATTGTTAATAAAATCCTATTAGCGATTCAATCACTAGTACAAAATACTTGAATCATATTTGTGGTGCAACCAATTTTATTTAAAAACAATTATCAAAAATATGACTGAATAACCAGTATTTAATTGCTAATTGTACATTTAAAATAAAAATAAAGCAAAATTTTTTAAGCTAACATTTTCTTAAAAAGTGCTCTTTGCTGTATTTAAATAATTTTCTATTTGTGCTTAACAACAGTACAGCATTAGCTTTAAAAAAGTATTTTATACATAATTATATAAACCTTATGCCTTTCCATCCCTATTTTATTTAAGGCCATAATTTAGTTATTACTGGATTTTTCTTTTGCCAAATCTTTATATATCTTGAAATAAAAAGTAATTACCTTCAGGCATATAAAAGACTAAACAATCAACACACTCCTTGACTCCTTTGCTATCTGGAGCTATATCACCAGGCATTGGTTAATCACACCATGGTCAATTTTTTATTAATTATATTTTTTGAAGTATATTTAGAAATGTAGGTGTTTCAAAAAATCCTATTTATTAAAAATAAATACAGAAACTGTTGCAGTGTCATTATATTAAGTTAATAAAAGTAATGCATGTTTTTGCTCTTAATGGCTGGATAATTAGCTTATACTTTATTTTATAATTTAATTTAATGCATGATTAAGCCACATTGCTTGTAAAATATTAATATAATTAAAAAATTAGAAAGAATTTTTTCCAATTTAAACTTTTGATGGAATTTTAATAAATTACTATTAAAAAATTAAAAAATTAAATATTATCTATGTGTGACGTAATAAAGTTTATCAATAAATAATAAATAATAATCTAATCCACACGTGATTAAACAATCAAATGATCAAAAAGCAGACAACTTTTTAATTGATTAAATTTTTTTAAAAGAAAAAGGTGCACTCAGCTAAAGGTGAAATTTATAATAAGAAATTAATTTAAAAATTAATATGATTTGTCAATTTCCATATCCATTTTAATGGAAAAAAGAGCTAAAATAATACATTAAATTTCTTGTTTACTGAGTATTTTATATTAATGATTAAATCCATAAAATGAAGTGCCAAAAAAATTTTTTGTGCAATTTTTTAACAATCTGGCATTTTCAAATATATAAAAGGTCTGGTGACAGTATTCAGCTAAAAGTTAAAATATATTTTATTCCTTGACTATCTCACAAATAATTGTTTTTAACAAGTGCTGTGACATGTTAACCTTATCTAAAGAAGAGAAATCTTTTGTTAAATGTTTATTTTGCAGTGGTGAAAAATTTGAATTTTATAATGGCATGCCACTTTGTAAAAGTCACTATGAGGAAGAATGCAATAATAAAGAACCTAAAATAAGTTATTTGTATGAAAGGTCTTTGTAAAGCATTTGTGTAGTTTTTACCATTTACACAATAGTGTATATATGAAGTAGCATACATAAATTAAATTTGCATTAATGTTAATAAAGCATTTTCAATAATATTTTTATATTTCTTATTTTTATTATGTGTGGAATAGTAAGATTGTTAATATCTAACTGTGCTAAAAAAATAAAAAAATTTCTTAATAAAAAAAACATTTTTGAATCTTTTAGCCCAAATTATTAGTTAAATTGGTTTCTGGGTAGCTGTTGAAAACTATGTATTAATAAAATAGGCGTCAAAATGGACTAGAAGGAGAGCATTCTGGAACAAGAAGAGGAGGCCATGGGCTGCAGTGTTTTGGAGTGACTAGGGACTACACAGAACATGGGGTAGAGATGTCAATCCTGTTGAACGTCCTTGATTTGTGAATCAGATCAATTGATTATAATGGCATGCTTACTGCATAACATTATTCATGCATATTGTAAAACTTTTATTATATTTACATTTAATATTAATATGGTGCATACATTATATTTGCACATATATTTACTTCTTAGCTTAAAATAAATTTAACTTGATATATTCTTTACCTAGGAGCAACCATGTAATAACATGTTTACAGCCTTTTAGACTGAGCTTTCAATAAAAAAATAAAAAATGTTGTGTAGACTTGAGATATTTATTGAATAAACTAATTAAAAAATTTGTTGTAGGCAAAAAGAGTAAATAATAAAAAAAAATATGCCACTGTGTGTAATGGTAATAATAGACAGAAATATGAGCATCAATTCATATGATTATTAAAAAAAACAGGGTCAATTAACATTTTATAAATTTTTGTATGTAATATGCTTATTGTAAATTTAATCCAGATCTTACTGGCAAGGTAGCTCAAACAATCAGTAGTTATTATCAGCTAAAAGCAGTTAGTGTGGGTGCTAACACTGCCAAGGCTGACAGGAATTCCAGAAAGCAGGCAACTGATGCTAAAGATAACCAATGCTTTTAAGGCTATGCCTGTGCCAATGCCCATTCAAATAGGACCAGTAGTAATTGTATTTTTTTTGGGCTTGTACTCTTTACTAGCACAGTAGCAACCCATTATAATGCCAGAAAAAGCAGTGGCAATGTAAGTACAGTCATGGCAGCAACTGTTTCAGAAATTTTAAATTAATTTTGGATCTCAAAATTTGAGTATCTTCCAACCTTTCAATTGTTCTGGTAATTTATATATACGTAGATCTAGATCCTTTTATTTTAACTATAAAATAAATAATTAATAAAATAATTGCATATTTTATTTATAAGTCTTTATAATAAATATAGTGATTGGTGCACTTGTGGCTGGAAATGGAAAAATTAAAACAAAAGATAAAAACTAATATTTAGTACGTCTGCTGTTTGCCTGTATTACTGCATTTATTTTATAGGCTTGCTCTCTATGTATGCCATGCATTGTTCAGGTGTTATCTTGTTTCATTCAATGACAATGCAGTCCCAAATTTTATGAACCCCTTTGGGCTATGAGGAGTATGCATTGGGCTGATGCTTCAGCTGTGCCCACATGCTCTCTATCAGATTGGGATCAGGGGAACATGATGGCCAATCTAGTACCTTGATGAGAAACAGCCCCAAAGTAATACTTTTCCTCCACCATACTTAAGTTTACCAACAATTTGCTTAGGATGATTTAGCTGATCCTTTGGAAACCAAACAACTTTTTTACTATCTAAACTGCAAATGGTTATTTTTGTTTTATCAGACCAGATAACTTGCTTCCAATCATCAACTGACCAACTAGAATACATTCTTGCAAACTCAAGTCTTTTCTGAATGTGTTGGGGCTTAAGTTCCGGCATGGACTTTGGATGTCCAGTCTTATAACCTTTTTTATAAAGGAGGCAATTAAATGTTTTGCATGATAACTTAATATCAAACGCCTCAGAAAGTATTTAAGCTGCTTCTGTTGCTGTTTCGACATTTTCATGCATAACCATATTAAACAATCTTTCTTGTATCTGAGGTGTAACCTTCAGTGGAACTTTTGTTTTTCTGCGAGATACAACTATTGAAGCCTCCTTTGCAATTCTAGACACACTAGACGATGAGACATTATGAGCTGTGGCAGTTTCCCCAACACTTTTGCCTGCTCGAAGAGAGACTTTGATAATAATTTTTTTATTGCGAAAAATAGTTATAATTAAAATAATAATAATATTATTAAATAGAAAACAAAAAAAAATCTACAAGATAGCATTTTGTAATATTTTTTATATACTAATTCAAATTTTATAAAAAACATTGAAATAATTTTGTGGGGGATGGAAACATGTGTCTCATATTGGCATATATATTAAAAATGGAATACATATAACTAGACACAAGCAATAAAAATATTATATATATTAGTAAATACCCCATGTTCTAGACTCTAAGAAAAAAATAAGTATACTTGATTTGGTTGACAATGTGGAGTAATATTAAGCTTGCCAGATTTTTTATTTCTTTGGAACACCTGTTGCCATGACCATAGTTGCTTATATTAAAAAAATAAAGATTCTCAAGTCAAAATCATGCTTTTATACTATGAGCATATATAATAGTAAATTTACATATATTTGCCTGTTATTATGAGGGCTGGCAAATCTAAGACATTAATATCAGACCACCTTCACCTTCACTTAATGCGACACATTATTACAACACTTTGATTAATTTTTAATTAAACTAGCAGAATAAATAATTAAAAGCAATTGCAATTTATTTAAATAGCTTGCAAATAAAATAGTAAGTATTTGAAAGAATAAAAATTTATTCCTTAATATTTACCCACAGTAAAAACATAGAAAACAAAATAAATTATTCTAAAGTTTTACTAAACACCTTTAATAATCCATTGTATCTAACTTTGCTTATTATTGCATCACATTGAAAATAACAGAGATCATTTTTTTTATTTTTATAAATTTGGTAAACAATTTTGTTACACTGGGGGCAAGAAAAATCAAAAATATTATCACTCATCATGTAAACAACCTTTTTACCTTTGAAAAATTAAACATATGTGTGCTAAATTGTATTAGCTTATTGAACAGAAAAAGTAAGCAATTTTGCTGGCTTATCTCCAGCAGGAAACTTAATATTTATACTTCTTTGGTAATGTTAGCTTTTTAGAAATAAATTATTTTTGGTTTACTTTTGGAATTTGTTTAACAATTTAATGAAAATTAAATATTAAACAATACAAATTTTTAATACAAAGTCTGAAACATTATAAAATCCTAAAAGTTTACTCTTAATTAGTAAAAATAAAATCTGTTAATTTAATTATGTATTCAAAACGTACATAATTAAAAATTTTATAGCTCTAGTGTCAGTAATTTATTGAAAAATCAAATTAATTATTCTACTATATAAATTTTTTTGGTAGTTAAATTGTCTAAAAAGATAAAAAACAAAAAATTGTTTAGGAAATTGCAATTAATTTATAAAAAAAATAGATACTTATTTGAGGGTCTTCAAACAAACAGAAGTATATGTTAGAAAAAATAAAAAGATAAAGAAAAGCAAAGACAAAAAAATCTTGAGAGAGTCCTTGAAAAACAATAGTTTAAATAAAAGTTTTGAAAAAGTAGGAAAATACTTAAAAAAAAAATAAAGTCTTGGTTAGCTGTTTAATAGCAGCTCAAAAGTGGGCTGAGTCAACCTGTAAAATATTATGTGCCAAAACACTATAAAAGTAAATAAATATAATTCCTGAAAAAGGATATTTTTAATTTTCAACAAAACATTCAATATAAAAATGCTACTGGTAGTATTAAGACAAAAGAAAATAAGTGTGGCTTTTAATTTACAATGTTATATATAATTTGATTTAATTAGTTAAATAAGTATTTTTAATTTAAGTAATAAAATTTTATTTTTAATATTAATTTTAAATAAATATTTCATGCCCATAATGGTTGTAAATAAAACATATTAATTGAATTATAATATATATACTAATAAAAAGTCAACTGGTAACATTTGTGTTAGCATTGTTTAATTATAATTGCAAACTACTTTTTTAAATAATTTTTATATAAGCACACAATAAATACATTACATTAATATTGTTTAATTTTTTACATTTTCTATAGTAGAAGAAATCATGTAGTAATAATAATTTTTTTAATAAAAATAAAAATTATTTTACTTCTGATGTCTACAAAAATACCATATATTAAATCATATTATTAATATGATTCAACCCCTTAATTAAACTCATATTATTGATTCAATCATTAATATAATTTAGTCATTTATGCATAGATGGCATTCTATTATTTTTTTGAATTATTCTTTCTGAAATAAACCAAAATAGCAAAAAGTGCTAATTATTTCAGCCATAAAAATTAAAGTTAAAAACCCATCCATGGTAATACCTTTTTTTCTTTTACAACAAATAATACACAATTATTACAGTTAATACAAATAATTATATTTCAATAAAAGCATGAAAATTTTTACTATCTGTGCTAAACCTGGTTGTAATAGTCAAAACTTTCAAACATTTCTAACTTGTAATAACACAATTTATTATCATTGTATGGTTTGTCATAGTAAATGGTGGATTGATAGACCTGAGTTATTTTGAAAATTGATATGAGTAAAAACAATAATAGTTATAATCATTGATTTGTGGTTAATTAAAATGGCTTTCTTCTAACAGAGGAGGGCTTATTGAGCAATCCTCACATGCTAATTTTTTTATTTAAGCAAAAGATGAGCAATTAATAAAAGAAATATATAACTTACCCATATACTTTAGCAGAGTAGCCATCTATTCTGCCTTAAAATGTAATAATTTTTATTTTTGCAATGGGTTATTTCAGTGGGAAAGGTGCTATTCTATTCTGTGTAGATGTGTTTTCCCCTTTTGTTATGGAGTAAACATGCCATCATGATCAATTGATCTGACACACAAATCAAGGATGCTTGACAAGATTGACATCTCTACCCTGCTTTCTGCATAGTCCTTAGTCTCCCCAAAACACTGCAGCCCATGGCCTCCTCTTGTTCCAGGATGCCCTTCCTCCAGTCCTTTTCAATGCCATTTTTATTTATACAAGGTTATCAATGACTACTCAGAAACAAACTTAACTTATAGAAATTGCAGAGATAATAAAAATCCAATAAAATAATCATAAGTAACTTTTAACTAAAGATCTATTGAATTGGTATATTTTGGAAATAAAACACATACTACAAGCTAACTTGGCTGTACTAAAAAATAAAAAAATTAAGGAATGACCAGGACTAGAGAAAAGTATTTCCTAAAATACTTGCAACAGAGGGGCATGGTTTGCACAAGAAAATTAAAGTCTTGGCACTGAGCATGTCTGGATAATATTAACAAGTGTTCTTTAAATTTAATTGGTGCACTCTACCAAGTGGAATTTTTAAAAAGGCAAAAAGTAATTCCACAAAGAGCATTCCAGAAACTATGATGGCAAATCCAACAAGCTAATTTTTTTTGTCAGTTCTTTAAGACTATGCTTTTTCCTGTGGGGCAAAACATCTTTTGTGATAAGCTGATACTCTGTCACACCTCCATTCCTTTAAGCCATGAACATTGATGGAATTGCCCCATATCCATTTCAAATTGCATTTATTTTCCTATTTTAGAAGAGGTGATTCCACTGGGGAAAGAAACTTTTCTAATTGCAGAAAAAAAAAAGAAAACTGTTTTTTTATTATTATAATTGTACAAAAAATGTACAGAAAAGAAGAAATAAAGAATAGAAAAAATAAGGAAATTGCATGATTTTTTTATTTTTATATATGCATGTCTAAATTTCCTTTTTTAAAGTAGTCACTCCTTTCCTTGCTATTGTTTATTCATACATTAATCATATTTATTCCTAAGTGCCATACATTTTTTAAAAAAGCATACAGCCCATTTCAATAGAAAAGTCTATTACAGAGACCCACAGCACTGTACAAACCATGGCTAATGAGTTGTTTCAGCTGAAGAGTATAGACATAAATACAATAACCAGTGTCAGTCTGTAATTTGGTGCACAAGCTGACTATAAAGCTCAATATGCATAGCTTATACAGCAGATGCAACAGCAGCCATTCATGCAAGTGTTGAAAAATCAAAAATATTTCTTTTTTCGGAATTATATTAATTTATTTTTATAGTGTGTCGGCACACTAATTTATGAGTTGACTCAGCTCACTTTTAAACTGCTACGGAACAGACCAAGACTTTATTTTTTTAAGTATTTTTCTACTCTTTCAAGACCTATTTAAACTATCGTTTTTCAAGAACTCTCTCAAGATTTCTTTGTCTTTGCTTTTCTTTAACTTTTCATTTTTTTTAATATATACTTCCGTTTGTTTGAAGACCCTCACATAAGTATCTATTATTTTTTTACAGGAATATTATAAATACTTTATAGGTTTTGTTTAGTTACTTTTTTTATTGGTTACTATAATTATTAATTTATAGATAATAAAAAAGGTTTATGCAGATTTGTTTTTTTAATCAAGATTTTATTAGCTGTTGGCCTACAACAATCTATCAATGTTAGCCATTCATGCTATCAAATTATGGAGTAAAAATGTTAAATAAACTAAATGCAATGCAAAACTTTTAAAGAAATATAAAGAAGTTTATTATAATTTTAATGGCTCTGTGAAAAAAAGGATGTAAATGGTTCATGCTTATAATACAAGATGTAAATACATTGTTCTACAATGTCAAACAATAATATCAAAGTTTAAAATATATAAAATATTTGGGGTATGGAAGAGTCCCATACTAATTTTTTTAGCAGATTCAAAGTATAAAAACTGTTAGACTCAGACAATGAGTGTAGTTTATTGTATTATACTACATTTTTTAATATCAGTATTATGCAGTTAAATTTTAAAAATAATTGCCATAAAATAAAGAATAATTTTATAATATAAACAAGTCTAACTAAAAAATTATATTTCAATATATAACAATTAAAAAATGCATACAAACTTTTAGTTTAAATAAGAGTATTGTTGTTGGTGGCTAGTACTATGGCTGAGGATCACAAATAACAGAGTGACAAGTCAATGATTGACCTTATTGAGAATGGGTTTTTGTTATCCACAAAGCTGATTTAATTGTAAATTATTTGAGGTTTGCAGTTAATTTATAATTATAAAGGTACACAGCCATTTGTAAAAAAATATATTTGATTTTTACTAAATTGGTTACAGCTGCTCACATTTTTATTGACAATTTTACTATTCAAATTGAGGCTTCATCTTTACAAAAAAGCAAAATCCTGTGTCTTTTAATAAACATTTTATTTTTACAGTTAAAAGTTTATCCAGGTTATATGCTCCTTGTCTTTCATTATATTCATAACAGCACATTTATCTGTCAATACAATAATCCAAACTAACTCTTTATTTCTACTACTTGGTCACTACAGTGACAATAGAGTTTACCAAATTTAGAAGTATGAGCTTGGTAAACATTTTTATTACACTGGAAGCAAAAAAATACATAAAAGATATCACTTATTAGAAAAACAACTTTATGCATTTTACAGAAATATAATATATGTATGCTAAAATGTATCAGCTTAAAAAAAAATGAACAATAATTTTACTTGATTGCATCCATCAGAAAAGTTAATATTTACTCTTTGAAATTATTTAGAATTTTAAAAATAAAATAATTATTTGTTTCTCTTTTGATTAAAGTGTAAATTCAATCAAAAAGAAAATATATATTAAACCATATTTATCATAAGAAAATTTAAAATCCTATTCAAAATATTAAAAAAACTTTATATTTAGCTAAAAATAAATAAAATTAATTTGACTTAACAACAAGCACATTCCAAGGCAATTTTTTTGGCAGTTATCTTAGTGCTTTAATAAAGAGGCATTGAGAAATATTACTCTAATAACTAATTGGAATGTTAAAAAATAATTGAAAAATAAATAAGACGATTATTTGTCACATGTTGCCATCACTGATCTATTTGGTCATCAATTGAGCTTTACAGATTAAGCCTAATTATTGTTGCATTCCTTGGGTTATGTGCCCATGTAATTACCCACCTTGATGGAGGGACACAGTTAGAAACAGCATAGACATAGGATCAACTATGCAAGATATATTACAGGTAATATGATAGCAATGGTTTCTAAGTGTTTTATCAACACATTTTCTTAACAAGCCCCTGAAAGTGCAAACTATGGAAAACAGTCAAAGAAAAATACAATGACAGCTGTTCCTCCAGATGGAGTAAAAAAAAAGTAGTTTCTGTTTTATATACTTGAACAACAGAATCTTGCAAATGAAATAGCACAATTCCTTATGAATAAATATTTCTCTTTTATTTATAATATCTTGTAGGCTACAAATTATTTTTTATTTAGTATTATAAAACATATTTATTGACAACACAATACAAAATAAAATTAAAAAGTTTAAATTATACTTTTAATAAACACCTATAATTTAATTTCTATGCTAAACTAAAAGTACTGGGTACCACATGCATGTGAATCATCAATTATGCCTTTATCTAAATCTTTCTGAGTAGTTGTAACTGTACATCCACATTGATATTCTACTGTTATGGTATTTTTAGTGACATTCATTGTTTAATAAAAATTAAATTAAATATTTAATATCTAGGAAATTTAGATAATTGCTTTTTAGAAGAAGATATTTAAAAATATATTATTTTTGATTCTTTATAGTGGTTTGTGGGAAGTAGAGTATTTTTCATGGCCTTTTATTTATTTTAGTTAAAACAATTGGGTATGCAAGTAATGCATAAGAAAAATTAGTAATGTCAAGGGTTAAAAGCGAATAATGACACAGTTGTGTTAATCTGGTAAAGAATAAGTTTAACTTTCACGTAAAATAATAGAAAATTGTAAATTTCTTATTAAAAACTTTATAACCAGACACATAGCAGTTGAATAAAAGTCAATCTTTAATAAAGATACAAAATTAAAAAGAATAATTCAATTAATAATACAATATAATAAACCCAGCTAAAAGAAGTATAGTATCTGATTAATCCACATTTTTTTTGTTGTTACAAAAAGTAAATTTGTATTAATTAAAAATAGAAAATGATTCAATCAATAATATAATTTAATAAAATTAAGCAAAAAGAAGTACAATATCCTATTAACCTACATTTGTTTTATTTTTACAAAAGGAAGCCTTGTACAAATTAAAAATAAAAGGAATTATATAAATTAGGCAAAGGCCGTTGATTTCTCAGTTGGCCAAATTGCTACACTACAACAACACCACCCGTTTTTCTTGCATTAGAAGTTTTTTTTGCCCACTTTTGAGTATTTTTTAGATTTTATAATATGATTGTGCCCCTTTTCGCCTTTTTGATGAATCTGTCCATTTGACCAGCATTGATTTTTGCTTTCCCCTCTTATTTTTCTTTTTTATTTTTTGGTCACCCGTATTTCAATATGATTGCCAGACATTTTTCCAAATTTAAGCAGCTATTTTAGCATCTGCTTTTACACACAAATGTTGGCAGAATCTGGGGCGATTCCACCTCAAAACAGCAAATTTGATGTTTCAGAAAGGGCGATTCTGGTTCCTACAATGGGGTGATTCCGATTGCGGAGCAAGAAAAAAAAATCATTTTACACACTATTATGATGAAGCATGAGAAATGGGTGCCAATTTGTGAATAATATCACTTTTAACTTTTAAATTTGCTGTAAATTAAGTGAATAAATATTTATTAACCAAATATTTAAGCGATGTTTGATAAATAACGTGTATAGAAAAAGAAATAAATAATAGAAGACAAAAGAAAGAGAAAATAGTGCAACTTTTTTTATTATTGCTGCAAATGTTTCAAATTTATTTTTTTAAAGAAGTACCTTTTCTTACTATTGTTTGCTTGCATGCCTATCACATTTTTTTTAAGTACTGTACTTTTATTCAACAAAACATAAATCCAGTCCTGATAGAAAACGCCTAAGACAGAGACCAGCAGCAGTGCACAAACCATGGCACAAGAGCTGTTTCCATTGCAGAGCATAGACACAGCTACAATAACCAGCTTCAGTCTGCAATTTCGTGTGCAGGCTTGCTAGAAAACCCAATACACATGACCTGTGCAGTAGATGCAACAGCAGTCATAGATACAAGCACTGTAGCAGCAGGCAAGCCAGCTGTTGAAGCTGATTGACCAAACTAAGAGACAAGGGTTTTAGTACACATGGAGGCAGCCCAGTGAGCAGCAGCATAGATTGTCAGGCTGCAACACACCTCCATGTGCTCTGGGCACTGACCAAGATAAGCAGATGACTATTGGTAACTACCTTGTGAACAATTAGCAAAGCCTGAGACTACATGCTCCATTGTCTGTGCATATATCCATACCTGTTTCTCGCTTACAGCCATTTGAGGAGTTGCTACAATTCTATTCCCTGACACATAGACAGGCTGCATATTGACTAAAGCCTTTTTACTGCATGGTGAGCACAGCATAGCCATGTGCAAACTGAGTGCTCAGCTGCTTCTAGCTGCAATGCTGAGCTTGAAAGCTGGTGGCTGTCCTATACCCTGCGTAAAAGAGAATGACAAGAGTGACATTGATTACAGCAAATGTGTATATTCTTCAATAGCTGCTGCTACTCGGCAAACACTATGACAAGTTGCTGTGTTGTAAGTAGACAATGTACACTTCATCTATCATGTCTGCTGTGCCTAGAAGCAGGCAGGAAAAAACTAACAAGCCCTTTGCCATCAATGCTGCAGGAGAAGTCTTTTGTAGTAGTGCTTCCCCTTACTGAAGGTTCTGGCTGTGCAAGTCCAAGACCAAAAAAAAAGAATCTCAGTCAATGTCTGTGTGTGTATCCAAAGTGTGCCTGCTTTAGTCTGTTTCTGCCTTGCAGATATGTATGCTCTAAAGAAACTCCCTCCATTTGCAATGTGCTTGCTCATAACTCATCCATTTGCAGTGTTGTTGTCTTAGAACCACCAGTTATAACTGCTTGTGCTTGGGCAGTACCATTTTGCATGTCTAACAAATACAATGTTTTTATAATAAAACAAATTGAGCATAAATTACAAGATGCTTTAAAAAAAAGAGTATAAAAATAATTTAATGTGCTGAAGGTACAAATAATATACAGAAAAATACACAAGCAAGTCGAAAAGAAAAAGAGAAAAAACTTTTATACATAAGCATGATTGCCACTGTATTCCCTGCTTTTTGCAAAAAAAAATTAGCTGATGATTGCGGCTTAGCAGTAGGCAGAATAAAAAAAGACAAACAACAGCGTATTCGGCTTGCGAGCACGGAAAAGAATAATAGATGACTATGCTTTTGTAGTGTAGTCAAATATCACGTTTATTTTTTTACCCTTTGATTTTGATAAAAAATGAATACACCTTTTTTATAACAACTAATTGGCTAAAGAAAAGCTATAAAGAACATAAAAGAAAATTATATTAAAAAAAGTATGCTATCCATTTGAGACACTTGGTGCACCGCATGTCAAAATACCATTGCTTTACCTATAGCCTATTTAAATTCAATATATATACAAAATAAGTTAATATATTTAGTAAAACTATCTTAGAATAAATAAAAAAAAAACTAAACAGGCAATAGTAAACACACTTTGGCTTTGACTAAACAATTTTATTAAGTCTTTTACTCTTACCCATGCAAAGTACGCCCTATGGTTTTAAGTTTTTTTTTTTCTATACAGGCGTTGCCATTATAAAAAAGGTAATTATTATCTGAACTTTATATTTTTATATTTCATAATTGCGGCATTGTACAAACCAAGCAAACTACTTTAAAAACAAGTTATTGTGGTATATTATTAAAAAAAATTATGTCGCTTACATTTAAAAAAAAAAAGACCAATAACAATTAACAAAAAAATTCAAAAGACGACAAATAGTGAATGTTTAACAAATAAAAAAGCAATTTAGATATTTACACTCTAGCTTGCAATATCTTTTCTTTACCAGCAATTATTGATATTCTCTTTTTTAATTTACAATACTAGACAAGAGCAGTGCATTAACAATGCAGTATTAATGCGTCAATGTATTATGGAAATTTTTTTTATTTAATGACAATGTGTTCAAAAAATTGAGATTGTAGCGGCTATAAAGTAAACATGTTCTACAATGAGTAATTAATTTAATAAGTATAAAGTACTTGAAATAAATAAAGACATTAGTAAAAAAGTCTGTTTAATACATAGCAATGGAAAAGTTGTTGAAAAATCAAAAATATTCCTTTTTTCGGAATTATACTGATTTATTTTTATAGTGTGTTGGCACACACTAATTTATGGGTTGACTCAGCTCACTTTCGAACCGCTAC
>JANBOH010000221.1:0-26124 GCA_027478445.1 Coemansia asiatica | reverse complement strand
GATATTTACTTGGCTTCTCTTTTTCAAGTTTCTAAGATAATTTAGAAAGAAAGTGGTAATTTATTTTTTATTCTTTATTTGGAATTTCTTTGTAAGATCGACATACCGAAAACGAAAAAATTTACATTTTTTTATAATGTTTCTGCTTTGCTTTCGTTTTTGGACAAAAAGACCACTTAGAGTTTCTGCATGGTTTTCGTTCTTTCTGATTCAATTTCTTTTTGGGGAAAAAAACTAGGGCTTTTCCAAATTTTCTTTACTTGAAAGAAAGCCAAGAAGATTTACAAACCAGTTTTTTTTTTTCATTTTTGTAAATCACAGAGTAAAATCCTTTTTGCATCTGGTTTTTTTGGTTCACTCACTTTTGTGGGAAAGAAAAATATTATCATCAATACCAAACTACTTGCAACGTTCCTATCAATCGCATGTATATAAAAGCAAATGGTCCTATGAGAAAACTCAGTTCACGGAAACTAATCAAACAAAATAATCCATTATTTCTCTATTGCATTTTACATATAAACCTCACATTCTACTCATTGCGCATCATCCACTTTCTTTTTCCGTCTCTTACTCATCACATTTTTTTCTTTCTCAATCTCTTTACTGCATAAATTGCATTATTTTTGTTTTATATTCCATTAAACCCTTTTAATAATCGCACTATCAATATGCTTTTGGACAGATTCATTGCCTACGCCATTCTTACTTTCCTCAACCTCTGGGCTGCATTTTTGCTTTTTGCCTCTGTGATGACCGACAGGTTTGAGCCGACTAGGAATATCAAGAACAAAGGCCATAGCCATACTGATATGAGCATCTACGACTGCCGTTACTATATTCTTGTTTGGGGCAGCGCTTTGTTTACTATCGGATCTATCTTTGGTCTACTTCTCAACAAAATGAACAAAACCTCTGATTGCGAGCAAAACTTGGAAGAAGGAAAGATAGCTCTAGCTGTGTAACTTTATTTTTATGTATTCTTTAAAAATTTATTTGCTTTTATTCAGTCTACTATATTGTTTAAGCTTTTTTATTATTTCATAGAATAATCTAAAAACTAGAAATACCTAATTATAAAGATTTTCTTATCGCATATTCAAGTTATTGTTTTGTTCTAGCAATGCAATTAATTATGCCGTTGTTGATTTATATTTTAAAAAAATAAACTAAAAATGATATTAAAAAGATAAGTTTTTTAAAAAAAAAATTTACGATGTGTAAGTAACATCGTCAATAGTCAGTGGACATGTGTTTCCAGAGTTTACATTGCGATACAGACCACCAAAAATCACTGACCAGTACCCATCCAGCTGCGCTACACCAATGACTTGGTAATTGGGATCCAGAACAATCTTCGAATAAGTAGCTATGAGTATATTGACCAACGAGTCTGAATTTCGGTATCTGTCACCAGCCATCCAATAAAGTTGTTTAACATTTACTCTCTGCGCATAAATCTCGTCGTCCACGTTGCGCGGCCCATCCACAGTATAGTGGCCAATGGACTTCATGACCTTGACCTGTTCCTGGGCTTCATTGGCCAGCGCAGTATGCACGACAAATGCATTGAGACCCGTCTTTTGCCTTTCTCTATTGATGCTGCAAAGAAAACGAGGCAGATCTACGCCATTGACCACGCTTCCTGGCGCAGAGCTTCCATCTGGAGGCGTGTATGGCGTCGACGAATTAGGACATACATCAATGTTTTGGGGCTTGAACTGCAACCCTGATGCAAGCACAATGGTATAGACGCCCTGAGCCTGGTATATGCCGATGGCATCCAGGTTGCGAGCAAACAGGGCATTGTAGATCGTTTTTTCGATTTCGGGGATATAGTCCCAGTCCGAATCAAATGTGCCCAGGATCTTGTAGCTTGAAGTCACAGATGAGCCGAGAGGCGCTATCTGTGCATTGTAGAGATCGTTGAAAAGTGAGGACTCAAAGTTTCCGCTGGCATAGCGCTGACCAAGCGTTTGAGCCACCTGGTTAAGGGTGCTGTGCAGAAACACCGGTGACTGGTACCGGGCTTGTCTATCCCTGTTTAGCTGGCACAAGATGTACTGCGAGTTGCCTTGTTTGCTAAATGAGGACATTGGAGGTGTTCCTGACTCTGCTGCTGGCTGAGAGACAGAAGACAGAGACATTGCAGTTGTTGCTGGTAATGAAGAACTTGCTATAGCTAGCAACGGCATTGCCATAACAGCAACAGTGCGAATTAGAGATTTCATTATAACAAGCAAAATACAAATTAAAAATATATAGTTAAAGCGATTGTACTTTACATAGAAAAATTTTCTTTTTCACCTTTTACTTTCTTTTATATAAAGATTGTTCAAAAAAGTTAACTTTTATATGTATTATATCTTTGTTTATATTTTATACTAATTTGTAATGCCAATTTATGTGGTTGATTGCAAATAGGCACTTGCTCAATGCAATATAAATTTTTTTTAAGGCAAACAGTGGACTACGCCTTAAAGAAAAAAGCGAAGAAAAAATATGTGGCAAGTTTTCAAATGTCAGTTCAAAAAAAGGGCAAGCCACCATATATAATTCAAATGAAATAAAGAAAAAAACGTACAAGAAAATCCAAAAAAAAAAAGATTAAGAAAACCACCTACAAACATTGCTGTTAATTTTGCTTATTTTGCAGCATTTCTAGCAGGCCTGGTAGAAGTTCCAGTATGACGATATGAGCTCAGGTCAGTGTTAACAAACTCATCGGTATCGGATTCGTAAAGCTCAGTCACCGGAACCACTCGAGCGTCTCTTTGTCTTCCAGAGACCTTGCGCTCTGGCTCAGCGTCCATATCCTCGTCATCAATTTCGTCATCGCTCTCCTCTGGCCAGTCCTTCGGCACCTCCTGCATCATCACAGATGGTGCATAAGGGATATCTCTGAGCTGCTCGGCAACATGCGTAAATATCTTTTCCAAGTACTCCTTAGTGTTCGCATTGTCCATGTTGCTGGCAGGAACATCAAGGCGGAACTCTGGGCCGTAAAAATCATAGTAGTCGTTGTATGGAAGAACGGGGTCCAGGTCTTCGTCCAGAAGCACCGCTGTCTCGTAAGCCCATGTGCGCGCGACATTGCGGATGGTATAGCCGCCTCCGCCAAGGCAGAAAAGAGGCACGCCAAACGACTTCATAAAATCGACACACTCGGCATGGCCCTTCATGCTCAGATTAAAGCATCCTATGCGGTCACCAGAAAGCGAATCTGTGCCGCACTGCATCACCACGGCTCCTGGGCGGAATCTTTCCATGACCATGCGCATGATAGGCTGGAAAAGGTTTTTGTAGCTCTCGTCGTCGATGCCATCGCGCAACGGAACGTTGACCGCATAGCCCTTGCCCTTGGCCACGCCGACATCCAGCAGATGGCCGGATCCAGGGAAAAAGTCGCCGTGCTTGTGGAAGCTAACAGACATGACGCGATCGGTTGTGTAGAAGGCCTCCTCAACGCCGTCGCCATGATGCACGTCGATATCCAGGTACATCACGCGCTGGTGGTACCGCAGAAGCTCCAGGATGGCCAGTACAATGTCGTTTATGTAGCAAAACCCCGAAGCAGCGCTCTTTTTTGCATGGTGTAAGCCGCCAGCCCAGTTGATTACAATGTCCGAGTCGCCATGGTTGATCCGCTTTGCCCCGGCTATCGAGCCGCCAGTGGATATCGAGCTAAACTCAAATACGCCGTCAAATGGCGGACAGTCCTCACCGCTTAGATATATGTTTGCGTGGTCGATTTCTTGCTCGGTAAGCTCATGCGTGACACGAGATAGAAACTCGACATAGTCATCTGAGTGAAACCGCGTCATTTGGCGAGCGCTGGCGCGTGGTGGCCTAATGACATTCATTTTCTTGTCCAGACCGTAGGCCGTCACTAGACTGTGCGCCATACGCATGCGGAACGGCTTCATCGGGTGGTTGTACCCGTAGTTGTAGTTGCCGACATCCTCGTCGTAGTAGTAAGTGATGCGTTTCTTGAACGTCATTAGCAATAAAAAAGTGTGTTTCAGACAGACGACAAAATATAACAGAACAACAAGGAACTAACAAAATTGTACGCGAAAATGAGCAAATGCAAGAAGAAAAAAATAAATAAACGAGCAGAAAGGAATAAGAAAATAAAAAAGCAGGGGTTTCTCTTTCTCTTTTTTGGCTCTGGTGCACAAGAGGAAGAGCTGTTGCTGTTCCGTTTTGTTGGAAGCAAACAGTTAATTCAGGTTGATTTTGATTTATTTGGTACACAATAAGAAAGGTGCAAAAACAAGAGACTTTACTCAGTGTATCGAGCTATGGCCCATGCTTTCCGACGCCGGCGTCTTGTGGTCAGCAGCGCTGGGTTTGAGCTCGTAAACAGCGACCACAGGCGTGTCCTTGAGCTCGACCCACTCTCCACGGAACGCCAAAAAATACACAGTGCCTTCGTCGCCATCAAAGCACTCGGGGAAGTGCAGCGTCAGACTGCGCACATTGCCAAACTTTGTCACTCTTACGGGATACTCCACTGGCTCTCTCGCGCCCCTTGCCAATGCCCATTCCTGCGTTGGCACTGCATCACCGATGCTTTCGAAATCGAGGTCGTCTCGGTTAGCAAATACGCGGACCTGGCTGGGCGAAGAGTCGCTGGGACCGCCCCAGATAAACACGGATTTGAGCTTTATCATCGCTGTGAACGGCACGTAGACGAGCAGCTCGGGGTCGTCGGGGTCGCTCGAAACAAACTTGGTTGTGTCCAGACGCTGGTGATACGGCTTGAACACTTGCTTGATCGAGTCAGGCGTGCTTTCGTTGAGACAGCGCACTAGATCAATGTTTACCTTGCTGAACAGCGAGTCCGCAAGACCGGTATCTGCTGGAGCATCGTGGCTATGGTCATGGCCGTGTTCATGACCGTGTCCATGTTCATGGCTGTGGCTGTGGCTATGGCTATGGCTATGTGTGTGTCCTGCATGGTAGTCGTCTTCCCCAGCCTCGTTATTACAGTTCATCGCTCTGTGTATGTGTATTTCTTTTTTGCTTGATGCCGAAATTTGAATTATGTTGTATGATGATTTGCTTTTAAATGCAAAGGAAATAGAAGAAACGAGAGCGCCTGCACATTAAGAGAATATCGTCTTTAAAACACCCATACCCATCACTTGTTCTCTCAACCATAATTTACTGATCAGCTGATTTCGCATTGGATTATCGCTTTGGCTTTCTTTAAGCTTGCATACATATACGTCACCTATGTGATTGGTTAGCTAGTCTGTGACTAATCTCTGTTATTTCTCTTTTTTACTTCTTCTCTCATAAACATCGTGCTCTTTTATTTTCTTTCAGTAGTCCACTTGTGAATTCAAAGCATACGCTAGCTTCTTCTATTAATTTTTCTTTTATATTTTGTTTCATGACGCTGCCAGCTTTTTCTCGAACGCTCAGACTGCTGCACCATGCACACCCACACAGTCTTTTTTCAGGCGGTCTGCTTTCAGGCACACGCGGCTACCGCACGCCGCTGGGGCTGGGCCAGTGGGACGGACATCCAGCGACCTCAGCACCGACCAGCTCTCTCGTGCCCATCGTCATCGAGCAGTCAGCGCGGGGCGAGCGGTCGTTCGACATATTTTCGCGGCTGCTCAAAGAGCGCATCATCATGCTCAACGGACCAGTGAACGACACGATGTCTTCTGTGATCGTAGCGCAGCTTTTGTTTCTCGAGGCCGAGGACCCCGAAAAGCCCATATCAATGTATATCAACAGCCCTGGCGGCAGTGTGACGGCCGGCCTGGCCATCTATGATACAATGCAGTATATCCAGTGTGCGATCTCGACATTGTGTACCGGACAGGCGTGCTCCATGGGGTCTCTTCTATTGACTGCGGGCACAAAAGGAATGCGGTACTCGCTGCCCCACTCGACTGTCATGGTGCACCAGCCTAGTGGCGGCGCTGAGGGTCAGGCGTCGGACATTGCCATTCATGCTCGCGAGATTCTCAAGACACGCGAGCGGCTGAACCGCATTTATGAGCGGCATACTGGCCAGCAGATAAGCGTTGTTGAGAATGCCATGGAGAGAGACAACTTTATGACGCCCCAGGAGGCTCTGGCTTTTGGCCTAATCGACCGTGTCTTGGAAAAGCGCATCGCTGGTCCAGGCTCGCCACAATCGTCAGACCCAACTCCTTCGTCAAAGCCGTGAGAAACGGTACCAGTTAAACAAACAAACAGACAGACAGACAGACAGACAGACAGACAGACAGACAGGAGAGGAAGAAGGAGTATGGCAGGGAGGGGGGCTCTGCACGTGTGCAAGTGGCTTAAAGCGATAAATGGGCGCCTTGACGTTTGTAAAGACAATTGAGGAACTTTTGCACTAGCAACACTGCAATTGTTTAAAAAAAAACTTTTATATATTGAGGCTTGTTTGTTTATCAGCACACGTAGCTTTGTTAAGACTGCAGAATACAGGCAAATAGTACTATGAATAATAGACCGTAATTGTAAGCTTCGGCAATTATACAGAAAAATGATACAAACACTAGCTTGACATTGTCTGCGAATAAACTTGCGTTGGACACACACACACATATATATATATATATATATGTGTTTATATATAAACCCAGCTAGCGGTGCGTTCAGGGACCGCGCCGCCTCCAATCCACTAAATATAATAATAATAATAATATTTTTTTAGCCCCAGTAGCCACTTGAATTTACATTTACATCTATCATATCTTTATTCCCTTTTTATTATTATAACACACGTCATGCGGTTTCTTCTTGCAGCGCTGCTATCCGTGCTTCTGTTAGCGGGCTCCGCCTGGGCTGCACATGTCAATGTCTACTGGAACGTCACATACATTGAGGCAGATAGGACCGGTGATACACATCGCCGCTTGATCACTGTCAACAACGCATACCCGATTCCACCGATCCACGTCACTCTGGGCGACACGCTGTATCTGCATGTGCACAACATGCTTGACGAACCCACCTCTGTCCACGGCCACGGCCTTTTGATGAACGGCACCAACTTTATGGATGGCGCAGGAATGGTCACGCAGTGCGGCATCCCGCCAGGCGAGTCGTTTACCTACAAGTACGACATAATCCAGCGAGGCACGTTCTGGATCCACGGCCACTACAACCACCATAACTCTGACGGTCTTCGTACGCCGCTGATTGTGCACGATGAGAGACAGTACGATGGCGAGTATCTGTTTTTCCTCGAAGACTGGTACAAGCAGTCCTATCATGAGCGACTCAGGATTACCACTGGTCCAGGCACTGTGTTTCCTCCGCCGCCTACCTTCCCACATGCGCTGATCAATGGGGTTAAAGGTGAACTTGCAAAGCCGATTCATTTTAAAAAGGGCAAGACGTATCGCATTCGTCTTGTCAATATGGCTATAACCGAGTGGTTCAAGTTCAGCATCACTGGCCATAAGCTCAGGGTCATCGAGGCTGACAGCGAATATTGCGATCCGCTCGAGGTCGATGGGGTCGACATTGGTCCTGCTCAGCGCTACTCGGTGCTTGTAACCGCGCATAGCGACGATCAGTTTAACTTTAACTACAACGTTACCATGTATGCCAGCTTTATTCCTGTCAAGCCTGGTCTGAATCCACGGCACTACCAAGGCTTGGTCGAGTACAAGAAGTATGCGCCTTTAAAGAAGGTTGCTGAGCCTAAGCGCTTTGTCTGGGCAGAGGATCTCAATCTATCTTCGCTCTCTGGACAAAAGCCGTTGCCTGTAGACCGTCAGATCGATTTGACTCTAGGAGGCTCGCCTTTTGCTAATGGCCAGGTACTTGACATCATTAACAATGTTACCTATGCTGAGCCAAAAATGCCAACTCTGTACTCTGCTTTGTCGCTGGGCAAGCTGGCATTTAACGAGTCACTCTATGGTCCACAGACCCACGCAATTGTTCTGAATCATCTCGAGTACCTAGAGGTTGTCCTGCGTAATCCAAACTCGTTGCCACACCCCATACACATACATGGCCATGTTTTCCAGGTTGTATCGTCAGGTCCAGAGGAAATCAGCCCATCACTAGGCGTGACAGAAGTAGAAGTGCAAAACTCGAAGGAACCAGTGAGAAATTATACTGGACGAGTCCCCATTAGCAGAGACACTGTCGTGGTTCCCTCGGGTAGATACATAAAGATCCGGTTCAGAGCAGACAATCCTGGCGCTTGGCTTCTTCACTGCCATATGGATATCCACATGGGCATGGGAATGGTGATGACATTTGTCGAGGCCCCAGATGTCTTGCAGGAAACCCAGCGTATTCCTCGTCAAATGGCCGATTTCTGTCGCAAGCTCAACATTCCAATTAAGGGAAATGGCGCTGGAAACCAAGGATTTGATTTGTCTGGGCTCTCTCAGCCTCCAAAAAAGGTGGAAATTCCGTCATAAATCAATAGTTTTTATTTAACTTTTTTATTTTAATTTTATTATTATTTAATTTTATATCAGTAACAGCCGCCTTGGTTTTTTTCGTATTATTTTTAGCGTATTTTTCGGCATTTATGTTTTGTTTGGGAGGTTGAATTTTGCTGCTGTATGGTGAGGTAAATAATGATTATTTTTTAATAATGGCAACTTGATTTTAGTTCTCACACATGTTTTCATTTTCTATTTTTTTTTTATTTCCGGTAGACACTTTGAAAATTAAAAAAGGACGTATTGTTTGTTGAGGCATTTTTCAAGTTATTCACAAGAAACAAAATATAATAAAAGAAATTTATTGCAGGTGGCTTCAATGTGCAAAAATTAAATGGGGACATTTTTATTTTAGAAGTTGTCGTCACTTTACATTGTTTAAAATATTATTATTTTTTTTTCCTGGCTAACAATCCGGAGAAAAAAAATAATAATGAATGAATACTGAATTTATTAACCATGTGGAAATCATAAAGTTTTTAGGAAAACATGATAAAAACTAATTTAGAGGGTGAAGTGTGCGCACTCGACACAACCGCCTCACGACCATATGAATTGAATCATTATAATTTTTACTATCAGGTCCGTATGCCCGCCACTCTTTCCAATATTCTTGTAGCGTGGTTCTTGAATTCACCATCTTTTATCATTGTTCTTGGCCAGCTGGGGAGAAAATAATAATCGAAAACAAAACACTTTTTTGATAATTTAGCAAAAGCCACAATTGCCATCAACTCTATGGGAATTTCCCTCAGGTCTTACAGCTTCCCTTTTGATAATAATATTATGTTAACAGAGGAAAGGAATAGGACTAGATGTTTGCTCGGTTATTTTTGTTTTTGTCTCACTAGAAACACTTAAAGTGAGTTTTTTTAGTTGTTCTTGGCGAGCTATCCGCATGCATTCTTTTTTTTTTAAACCACTGACGTGCATATGCGGTTCCGTTAACATTGTGGCTAATTATATCCTTTGTTTTTATTTTAATAACATTTTGATGTTTTGTTCTGCTAAAGTCAGCAGTTAAAAGCTAATGGAATCTCAGGTTTCTATAAAACTAGGCTTTTAATACATTGGTTAGACAACAAAAATCCCTTCCTTCCCTAAATAATATACAACTGAAAAGCAAACATTTCATACACCCTTTCTTTCCTTCTTTTTTTCGTGACGACTCTACTCTACCCCACTCTAGACTAGATTGATATACACTTTTCTAGTTTGGGTTTTCTAACCATACCCTCTCCTTTATAACGACAGGTTATAGCATCTCGCTTCATCTTTTCCCTTGACGAATATAGAATAGAATAATCAAATCTACCATAGTTTTTTTCTCTTGCAAACCCTTTTTATATTCTTCTGTTCTTATTTTATTCTACTATTTCGACAATGTTTTTCGATTATTTGCTTGGCAGAACGCTGTTGTCTGCAGGCATCTGCGGTGCAGTCTTCCTGCAAACAGTGCTGGCTGCCAATATCATCGTTGACTGGGATATCGGGTATATCACTGTCAACCGTGACGGATATTTCACTCGTCGTGCAATCGGCGTCAACGGCAAACTACCTATTCCCCCAGTCAGGGCAACTATTGGAGATACTATCTATCTCAATGTCCATAACTCGCTGGACAAGTCTACCTCCATCCATGCGCATGGTCTTTTCCAGCGCGATAACAACTTTATGGATGGCCCAGCCATGGTCACTCAGTGCGGCATTCCGCCTGGCGAGTCCCACACCTACATATACAAGCTCGAGCAGACCGGTACCTTTTGGATCCACGGACACGATCATCATCAGAACTCTGATGGTCTGCGCGCTCCTCTTGTTGTATATGACCGCAAGCGGCCACCGTTTGAGTACAAAGAAGATATCTTGTTTTCCGTTGAGGACTGGTATCTGGAGGAGTTTGCGGAAAGAGAAAAGCAGACGCTAGATCCAAGCCTGCCGTTCCCTCCGCCCCACGGCTATGGTTTTGGTTTGATCGATGGATACAACGGGAACCTTACCAAGCCTCTGTACTTTAAGCCTGGAAACACTTATCGTCTGCGCTTTGTCAATATGGGTGCGCTGACGACTTTTCAGTTTACTTTGCCTGGCCACCGCATGCGTGTTGTTGAGATCGATGGCGTCTATACAGAGCCCTCCGAGGTCGATGGTATTACGATTGCACCAGCTCAGAGATACTCTGTGTTGATCGATGCTCTAAAAAAGACACAGTTTAACTACCACTACAACATTACCATGTTTGCAGAGTTCATTCCTCCTAAAGAGGGACTGACGCCTCGCGTGTATATTGGCGATGTCATATATAGGAAAAATGCGCCTTTTAAAAACATCCGCAGTGAGGCTGGCTGGAAACATTTTAACTTTGCCAACGACATTACGCTTTCCTCTCTTGACGGCGAGCCTGCAATGCCTGTTAACCGGCGTCTGGAGTATACTGTTGGAAACAACCTGTACAGCACCGGTCAGCATCTGGACTATTTCAACAACATTACCTATGCTCAACCTTTAGTTCCTACGCTTTATACTGCGCTGACAATGGGGAAAATGGCTATGGACGAGCGTGTGTATGGGCCGCAGACTCATGCTGTTGTGCTGAAGCATATGGAAGTGGTTGAAATCACTATTCACAATCCAAACACAATGCCTCATCCTCTTCATCTTCACGGCCACGTCTTCCAGATTGTAGAATACGGTCTTGCCAAGGCCCCCTTCCCTATTCCTGACAAATTCAAGAATATCCCGACCGTTAGATACACTGGCTCCTGCCCTTCTAAACGCGATACTATGCTTATCCCAACTATGAATTATATCAAGATCCGCTTGCGCGCTGACAATCCAGGCGTGTGGATCTTCCATTGTCATCTGGATATCCATCATGCAATGGGCATGGCAATGACCTTTGTAGAGGCCCCCGACGTGCTCCAGAAAACACAGAGAGTTCCTCGTCGCATGCTCGACTTTTGCAGGAAGCTAGGCAAGCCATTTGAGGGCAATGCCGCAGGCAATTCGGGTCTGGATTTCACTGGTCTTCCTGCTCCGCCAACTATTGTTGCTCGTTCACCAGTTTCCACTGGAAGAGCGCTTGCTGGAAACGATTAGGTTTATAATTTTGCTTTGTTTTGTTTTTTTTTTTAAATAAATAGTTTTGAAGGAATTTTTGATGTTGCTTAATTTGCTAATTATTTAAAATAGAGGATTGATAGATAAATGCTTTTTGACTTATTAGATATCAACGCAATCTAATATCAAAGATGTTTAAACCAATACAATAATATTGCTTGAGCAAAAAAAAACACTGCGGTTGTTTCAAATGAAAGACGACAAAATTAAAAGAAACAAAAAACCCCCCTGTAGCTAGCAATTGCAGGGTGGAAGCAGAACATGACTGCATTGCCAACCTCCATACATTTTCTATCAAGTCAACCTACTAATTGCCTCAAAGGCCATTTTTTCTTTTAAATAAATAACGTACATGTTTAATGTTAACAAATTGGTGTAAGTCGAAGGGAGCTGTTAGAATTATTTTACAAACTTGCTCTTTTTTTTTTACAAAAAAAAAATTTCTTTTATAAATTAGCCATGTAGGGTTTTTTTTTTATAAAAAGTATAAAAATTTTTTTATAGTAGCTTTCAAAGAGGAATTTTTTGTTTGTGTTTATTTATAAGTTTCTTTTTTAATAAGGTTGTCTTTTTTTTCTTTGTTCTTGAGCAATTGTGCCAAGGCATTAAAAATGTATTCTATAAAGAAAAAATGTCAAGCAGCAAGCTCTTATAATGGGGGAGCAAGCAAAAAATATATATACAACGGTGTGCGCTCAATAGAGTAGGTTTTATAACACTGTAGAAAAAATAAAAAAGAATAATTCTTATATAAAAGTATTGACGTTTAGTTTTTTTATTCTTCTATTAAGAATTATTTTATAGTATCCTTATTTTTTATTTTCATCTTGTTTTTTTTTTACTTTTACGCACATTTTTCAATCAATTAATTGTTACGCCCATTAATAACTACAATATATACATATTTAAAATGGAAATAAACAAAATATATCAGGAATACCTTCAATGCATAGCTGGATTGTCAGACGAAGAAAAGCAGATTATAAAAAGTATCTTGACGGAAAATATTGAAAATCTGGATATCAAACATCTGGAATCGCTTGTAATGAAAGAGCTTCCCTTGTGTAGCCCTGAAGATGTCAGTAATGAAATAATTAAATGCCTAAACTCTAATATCCGCAAACCCTCGGTAATAGAAACTTTGTTAGAAAAGGCCGACAACGAGTTGTTGGAAAATTCAGAAAAAAACAGTTCGTTGCAAAACATTAGCAACGATGTTTGCGAGTCTGGAAAAAGGTGGAATAGCGCAGAGACTAAGCGTTTGTTGGAGTTTATAGCTGGCACTCAGGGCAATATCAACTGGTCATTATGTGCCCGGTTTGTTGGTGGCAAGAGCGGTCACCAGTGCAAGTACAAGTATAACAACTTGAAAGTAAAATTTTCAACAAAATAAAAGAAAATTGAATTAGTAGTTCTTTTTCTTTTGCTATTACATTGTTGGCTTCTCTTTTTTTCTTATTAGAATTTTTTGTACATATGACGAGGTTTATTTTTTTTATACAAATAAATAAATTAAATAAAAAATATTCTTTACATTTTAGTAAACAAAAATTATTTAAAAGCAATTTTAATTATAGAAAAAATAATTTTTTTTATTTGAAATTATCACTATTTTTTTAAAAAAAAAACACTATTTTCTTTGAAACTAATTTAAACATAATTTTGTCCTCCAAAGCCGAGCACCATTAGTTTTTTTTTTTAAATAAAGGCTAATTTTTTTGTTCTTTTGTCCTTTTTCAACAGCTTTTTTAAAAATTATCTTTTTATTTAGCTTTTTTAATTAGTTTTCTTTAACAAGATTGTTTTGGGCAGTCATGGACAACAACTGCCAAGACAAAAAAAAAACAATTGCCAAGTGGTGCTACAACATAAAAAAATAAATAAAAAAAAAACTTTTTGTAATTAGGAAATAAATTTTTTAAAAGAAAAATATTTTTCTTTTCAAAAAAAAGATTTATTTTCATTGAAAAATAAAGAGTATAATTGAGCAAGCAGCAAGTACTATTTTAATTTTTTTACTTTATAATGTGTTAAAGAAACACCGATATATATATTTTTTTTTACTCATTCAATTTTTCTTTTTTTCACTATAAAATTTTTTTCATTAATTTTTGTTTTTCATACTATCACTTTTATTTTGCACTTTATAGATATATTTTTTAATAATAGTAATAATAATAATAATAAGCAATGGATACTCAAGCGCTGTCATATCCTGTTGACTACAACAGCTCGATAGCAGAACTTTCTGAGGAGGAGCTTTTTGAAATTACCGCAATAGTGACTAAAAACGGACTTTTAATGGAAAAATCAGCACTCGAAACCCTGGTATGCAAAGAACTACCACTGTGTCATCCAGGTGATATAAGTCAAGCCATAACCAACTGCATGCTTTCAAATAGCATGTTTTCTAATAATGTGCGACGTCCAACTAAGGCTAAGACCAGCAACTCTGACCAAGTCCAGTTTTTGAATACGCAGAGTATATCTATAGAAAGGAACAAGAGGTGGGAGAAGAATGAAACGCAGCGTTTACTTGAGTATGTTACTAATGTTAATGGCCGTATAAACTGGTTTGCTTGCTCTAGGTTTGTTGGCACTAAAACTAGCGATCAGTGTAAGTCTAGGTACAATAACTTGAAATCTAAAATTCCTCTGTAAACCTGTTTGTTGTTGCCGAATAAAGCACCCTCATTTTTTTTTATCAAAACATTTTACTTCTTTTGTCCTTGTATATAAGCCTATTTTAGCAAAAACTTAATTTAAATAGTCTGTCATAATTCAAAAATTAAAGAATAAAACTATTTGTTTATATTTTCAACTTTCAACAGAATCCATAAAAGGAAGTGCACTGACCGTGTGAATGCTAAAAAAGAAAACCACTAAAAAAGAGGCATGTGATAAACGAAGATGATAGATGTATATGTTTGTACATATGCCATTCCTGCAAATCCAAAATTTTCTAATACATTTAAACAAATTATCTCCCCCAATCCTACAGTTTCTTCTAAAATGAGCATATGACCATGGTACATCCTTTACAATGGTGAAATGTTGAGAGAGAGAGAGAGAGAGAGAGAGAGAGAGAGAGAGAGGCAGAAAATGCAAGCATTCAAACGAGTAAACAAGTATGGAATTGGAGTGTAAGACCAAGTAAAAAAATTATATATAAACAACTCAGCGAACGAGGCTTTATTTTTCCAAACATCTATTCAAATATAGTTAAATTTTCACATACCATTTTCAAACTACCCGATATTATTCTTAGCTAAATCCACTATTTTCAACAATGAAGAGCACCGATATTCCAATGGACAAAAGCCAAGGAGTGCTTACCACAGGCAACGGCAACCCAGTAGCCAAGAACCAGACGTCCCAGACCGCAGGACCACGCGGCCCCATCCTCCTCCAAGACTTCCACCTAATCGACAAGCTGGCGCACTTTGACCGCGAGCGCATCCCCGAGCGCGTAGTGCATGCCAAGGGAGCCGGCGCACACGGCTACTTCGAGGTGACCAAGGATATCACGCATCTGACATGCGCCAAGTTTCTGAACAAGGTGGGCAAACGCACCCCCATATTTACTCGGTTTTCCACTGTGGGCGGAGAACTGGGATCGGCAGACACTGCGCGGGATCCACGGGGCTTCGCCGTCAAATTTTACACGGAGGAGGGAAACTGGGATATGGTGGGGAATAATACGCCGGTGTTTTTTGTTCGGGATCCGATCAAGTTTCCTGATTTCATCCATACGCAGAAGAGGGATCCGAGGACGCATTTGAAGAATCCCGACATGCAGTGGGACTTTTGGTCGTATGTTCCGGAGGCTCTGCACCAGGTTATGATTTTGTTTTCCAATCGGGGGACGCCGGATGGGTACCGTCATATGCATGGATTTTCTAGTCATACACTGAAGCTGGTCAGTGAGGACGG
The DNA here is from genome assembly GCA_027478445.1 of Coemansia asiatica. Taxonomy (NCBI): domain Eukaryota; kingdom Fungi; phylum Kickxellomycota; class Kickxellomycetes; order Kickxellales; family Kickxellaceae; genus Coemansia; species Coemansia asiatica. The sequence goes on along the minus strand of JANBOH010000221.1, from coordinate 10,624 downwards.
GTCGTTCCATTATGTCAAGTGGCATTTCCGCACCAACCAGGGAATCAAGAACCTTAGTGCTGATAGGGCTGCTGAATTGGAGGGCTCGGACCCAGACTATGCCACGCGCGACTTGTTCGAGGCTATCGAGAGAGGCGATTATCCCTCGTGGACCGCGTATATCCAGGTCATGACTGAGGAGGAAGCTTTGAACTACAAGTACAACGTGTTTGATGTGACCAAGGTCGTCAGCCAGAAAGACTTCCCTCTGCAGGAAGTCGGCCGCATAGTGTTGAACCGCAACCCTGAGAACTACTTTGCCGAGGTAGACCAGGCTTCATTTACGACGTCACACATGGTGCCGGGCATTGCGCCCTCAGAGGACCGTATGCTGCAGGGCCGCCTGTTCAGTTACCCCGATACGCACCGTCATCGCCTGGGAGCCAACTACCTGCAGCTGCAGATCAACAGGCCATTGGCTCCTGTGCTTAACCAGCAGAGAGACGGACCGATGACGCTAACTGACAATGGCGGCCGGCTGCCCAACTATGAGCCCAACTCATTTGGCGGCCCGCATGAGAGCCATGGTGTCAGAGAACTTGACCTGCAGTCGAAGGTAGAGGGCACGGTAGCTCGCCATTCCTTTGAGCTGACTGATGCTGATTTTGAGCAGCCGCGGGCATTGTACAATTTGCTCAGTGCCAGCGAGCAGCAGGACCTGGTGGTTAATATTGCTGGAAACATTGCCAAGGCCAAGCTGTTTTTCCAACATCGGATTATGCCTCATCTGAAGCGCATCGACGGTGACTTTGGATCTCGGGTTGAAGCAATTCTCAGACAAACCAACCCTGAATATTAAATGGGTTTGCTTTAATTGGTTTCTGTGGCTTGTGGAGTTGATCAGAGCCAGTTATATCTTTTAATCAGTTAATCAAATATCTATAGTAATGAAATAATGGCACGTGATACTGAAAAAAGGTGGAGAGCAATGGTTGATGATGCTGTGTCTTTTTCGTTTGTTTCTGCTTGCATTTTCATTATTTCACTTTTACTCATTTATTCATTCGTTTTTTTTTTTTTTTTCAGAAACACACATTGACATCGTTGATAACTTGCTTAGTAGTAAAAAATATATATATACAGGAGGACGAAGCTGAGCACACCAATATGTCCGGCACTAATTACTTGGATGTAAGTCACTTACCAAGGCACACAAAGCTAAAGCTAAAGCAAAATGAGAACCCTGAAAGCTTGAAATTATACATATCGACAAAGTCTTTTAAATACAATTTTTTTTTAAAAAAAAAAACTAATATTTGTGTAGAAGGCGGTGGAAATAATAAACAAGGCTATTGCGGACGACACGGCAGGAAACTATGAGGAGGCATACAAGCAGTATATGAACGCCATAGACTGGTTTATGATTGCCATTAAATGTAAGTTTATTTCAATTCAGAGCGAATTCCCCATAGCAGATATTTACACAGAATTTTTTTTAAGAAAAAAAAAACAAAGCAAAACATTTTATTTTCATTTGGTTAATTCGCCATTATTTATAGACGAAAAGTACGAGAAGCGTCGGGACCACATAAGGAAAAAGCTGGTGGAGTACGTGGGTCGAGCAGAGCAGCTGAAGGAGCATATAATCAAGGCGCAGGAGCGAAAGAAGCCCGTTGCGGTGGGCAGCGCAAACACCGACGGCAATACCAATGGGAGCGGCAAGAAAAAAAGCGGGAACAGAAATGACGACGACGAAGGTGGCACACTGGATAGCGAGACAAAGAAGCTGCGACAGGGACTGGAGGGCGCGATACTCAGCGAAAAGCCCAATGTGCACTGGGAGGACGTAGCAGGGCTGGACGGGGCCAAGGAGTCTCTGAAGGAAGCAGTGATTCTGCCAATCAAGTTTCCGCAATTGTTCACGGGCAAGCGTACGCCTTGGCGTGGAATTCTCCTGTATGGGCCACCTGGCACAGGAAAGTCGTATTTGGCAAAGGCCGTGGCTACTGAGGCCAACTCGACGTTTTACGCAGTGTCCTCATCGGACCTGGTGTCCAAGTGGATGGGCGAGAGCGAGCGGCTGGTCAAGAATTTGTTTGCCATGGCGCGGGAGAACAAGCCGTCGATTATTTTTATCGACGAGGTTGATTCTCTGTGCGGGTCGAGAGGCGAGGGCGAGTCGGAGGCGTCGCGCCGAATCAAGACGGAGTTTTTAGTCCAGATGAACGGCGTGGGCAACGACGACACAGGCGTCCTGGTGCTTGGCGCGACCAACATTCCGTGGGCTCTGGATGCAGCCATCCGGCGTCGCTTCGAGAAGCGCATCTACATCCCGCTGCCCGACCCAGCTGCGCGGGCACGCATGTTCCAGCTGCACATTGGCAATACGCCGTGTCTTTTGACGCAGCGCGACTACAAGATGCTGGCTGATCGTACCGATGGATACTCGGGCTCGGATATCGCGGTGATTGTCAGAGACGCATTGATGCAGCCCATCAGGAAAGTGCAGATGGCGACGCATTTCAAGCGCGTTGTAAGGCCAGCTGACCGTACAAAGCCTGAGGGCCCGCAGCGCGAGTACTGGACGCCGTGCTCGCCGGGCGATGCCCAGGCTGTGGAGAAGACGTGGGCGGAGGTTAGCGGCGATGATCTGTGGGAGCCTGATCTGACGCTGGCTGATTTTCTCAAGGCCGTCAAGAACAGCAGGCCGACTGTCAACGACGCGGACCTGGCCAAGCAGATCGAGTTTACCAACGATTTTGGCCAGGAAGGATAAAAAAAATCTGGCAACGAGGAATCTAATGACATGCTCTGCTGTGTATGTGCGTGTGCTAGGAAAAAGCGCGTATTTTTTTTTTTTTTTTTTTTTACAATTTTTACAATTTTTTTTATGCGGACAGCCTAGCGAGCTGCTGTATTTTTTCAAGATTCTTGGCATTCTCAACAGAACACACGTGACACAACCTCAATTAAGCGATAATTTGATTTGAACCCAAAAATGCGATCTCAAGATAATGTGGATTTTTTTTTGGATATCCTTTCTAGTATTTTTTCTGCATATACGCATCCGCTTTACAACTCATATAAATATAATTACACCAGCGGCAAAGGAACTCTCCTCCAGAAAGAAACTAGTAACCAAGCGAGGATGCCCAACCAGACCAACGAGCCGGTGGACGAGGACGACTACATCGACATCGACGACACCGGACCCGAGGGCCTGAAAGGTGCCGACGGCGGCTATGCGTGGGAAGAAGAATACAAGCGATCCTGGGACGTAATCCAAGAAGATGCCAGCGGCAGCATCCAAAGCAGCATAATGGGCATCAACGACCAACGCAAGCGCAAACGACGCCTACGGGATACCGCGGTGATCCGGCGAGGCATCATAAGGCACGTCGTCCTAGTCGTAGATCAGTCGGAGAACATGGCCGCACGGGATATCCTCCCGTCGAGGATCCAGGCTAGTCTGACGTTGTTGGAGCATTTTGTCGGTGAGTTTTTTGATCAGAATCCGATTTCGCAGTTGATGGTGGTGGGGACTAAGGATAGGCTGGCGGAGAAGCTGACGGATCTTAGTGGCAATCCTATGGACCATATTGGCTCGTTGCGCGATAAGACCAACAGGGATTTGGCAGGAGAGCCGTCCCTGCAGAATGCGCTGGAACTGGGCATGCATGCGTTGAAGAGGGCGCCGACGCATGGGTCCAGGGAGATCCTGTGTATGTTTGGGTCGCTCACTACCTGCGATCCCGGCGATATCGAGCAGACCCTGGAAGCACTGAAGGCAGCCGAGGTACGCGTATCCATGGTACACCTGGCAGCAGAAGTCCACGTGTTCAAAAGAATCTGCACTGCGACCGGCGGTACGTTTGCTGTTGTGGTGGATGACGATAATATGAAGGACGCGTTGTTCGAGAATATCCCGCCGCCGCCCATCGTTAATGACAAGGCAACGTCGGATATGATCCAGATGGGGTTTTCCATTAAGGCCAATGGGTTTGATGTGCCGACGCCGTGTGTCTGCCACCATAAGCTTTCTTTTACGGGGTTTGTTTGTCCGCGCTGCAAATCCAAGGTTTGCTCGTTGCCTACTGACTGCGACGTCTGCGGTTTGCCTCTGGTTAGTGCCCCGCATTTGGCTCGCTCGTACCATCATTTGTTTCCCGAAGAAAATTACAAAGAAGCTAATGCTGATGCACTGCCTGTCGATGTATCTGGGTGCTTTGGGTGCGGGGCTGCGTGGAGTACAGTGGGTGGCAGTAGTAATATTGGTGGAATCGCTGGCTCTGCTGTCTCGGCTGTCCAGTCGACCGCTGAGGCCGTTGGGCATAGCGGTGGTTCTGGAAGATTCCAGTGCCCGCGATGCAGGCATGAGTTTTGCTTGGAATGCGACATTTTTGTCCACGAAACCCTCCACAACTGCCCTGGATGCGTATGACCTAAAAAATAATTAATGGCACAAGTTGGATGTAAAGGTGGAGAAAGGAAAATAAAAAAAGAGGTGGTGGGGGAGGAGGAGAGAGTTATAAAAATCAATCATTTGTTTTTTTTTTTCTCACGGTTAGACGTTATATATTACTTGGTCTTTTTTTTCCAAATATGCTAGCATATATTATTTCTCCAGCCGCTTCTCCTCTTTTTTTTTTTTACTCCGTCAGTTTTTAATAACTCTGCGGATGTTAAAAAAAGGAGATAATAAAAATATTTAATAAAATAAACACTATTATTTACAGTTTTTAAATAGTTCTGTTCACACTAGTAAAAAATATTTATTAATAAAAGATACCCACGATTTTTTGCATTTAAGTTTGCTACATCGGCAAGCACATCAGATACTTGATAACTCAAAAATCCTTCAACATTCTATATAATTTTTTTTCGTTATAGAATCTTTCTATTTACATTTTATTTTCGTTCTATATATATATACATATACATATATATATTTTTTAAAAAATAATTACAATATCTAATAATGGCTCGTACTATCATCAATCTAGGTATCTTCGTCGTCGCCACCGTGGTATTCGTCAGCGCAGATAATACTCAGGCGCCTCGGTCGACTGCACCAGGAGCAGCAGCCATGCGTGGAATGGCGCTAGTCGAGGCCGACGGCTACTACGGTGGCTGGCATGGCGACGAATACGGCTGTTGCAACCACGATTGCTGCTGCTGTTGCCATCACAAGGTTCCCGAGGTCACGGTCCATGTTATCCAGCCTCCTCCCACCTATATCTACGATGTCACTCAGACTGCCTGCTACACCGAGCACCACGACTGCTGCGGCTGCCCCTATGTCTGTGGCCCAACCTGTATTCCCCAGGGCGAGGTCCTGGCTCCTTGCAATGCTGGCAAGAAGGTCGCTATTGAGAACAAGTGCCACAAGAACAAGCACCAAATAGAATAATATTTATATGTTAGCTTTTATTTCATTTTATTTTTTCCTTTTTTTTTAATAATCATATAATACACAATAATACTTAAATAATATCACATCCCCCCTTTTTTTTAAATGTTTTTCTAAGTGTCAAGCCCCATTTGGCTTAAAAAATGTGGTAACCACGATAGCCGCTCCTTAACACGAACAGGCATCGAGTGGTCAAGTGGCAGATCAGTATACTCCGAAGCCGCATCCATGTACGACGCCACCTGATCTCTTACGTTAATCAGCAAACGACATCCATCGCAGAACAGAATGGTTATTACATAGTCGTCTTCGTCGCCAGCCGGTCCCTGCGCAGCCATGCACCATCCAACCTGAGGAATAAAACACGCCTCTTCAAATGTCCTATGCGCCATCTCGTGAGCTACTCGAGCCAATGCCTCATGCTGCTTACTTTGATGGGAAACAGGTCGTCCTGTACTGGCTACCAGTGGGTTTGATGGTGTATGCAATACTAGCTGGGCTGGAGTTTGCAGGAAATTGGTATTGTTGTTGTTGTTGTTGTTTAGAGGCGCGGTTCTTGAGGAGGATTTGGCTGATTGGTTGAATTCCTCGACTAGTCTGGTGATCGGGCCCAGATTTAGCCGTCTTGTAGGCGTATCGTCTACTGTGCGTCGATCCAGGACATGCGCTCCCCATTGGTGCAATTGTTGTTGTTGCTGCTGATTATGATGATGATTATGATGATTATGATGATTGCCCTGGTGAATGGGTCTTTCGACCAGATTCCGCTGCTGCCTTTGAGGCAAAAGCCCCGCACCACCATTGCCATGTCCATGTGCATGTGCATGCGCATTTGCCAGGGTGGTAGAGCCAGCTATAACAGTGGTCGAGCCAACAGTATTCGACACGCTCATCGGCCTACCGCTACCCCGACCACTAGTGACACCAAGAACAGCAGCAGCAGCATTGGGCACAGGCATAGCAGACGACCTCAAATCCGCGGCCATCTCTCTTTCCCGACGCTTAAGCCCCGGCGGCACATAGTCTATCTCGACGGACCCGTCCCATTCCCACTGAATCTCCACCGGATACTCTATCTGACCCTGGTACTCGGCAAACATCGCACCACCCACCTCGAACTCGCGCAATACCGCGTCAAACAACAACATGCGTCTCAGAGTTTCTTGCGCATGTTTCATGATACCGCGGATCTTGGCTGGAACCCGGGTTTCCAAGGACCCATGGCCGTCGGGCCTCCTCCCCCCGGTAGGTCGTCCTCGACGGCTATAATCGGGATCGTCAGGGTCTGCGAAATCCAGCGGCTGCAAATCGTCCATATCAGCGTCCCTCGATGGATCGTCTGAAAAGTCTCCGGGCACCAGGGGGATCTTCTGGATCTCATTGGGCAAATCCTGGCTTGACGGAATCTCCACAGTGACTTCGCCGCGCTTTCTCGCAATCTCCACCTTGATCCCGTTGAAAAAACTTATCTTGAACGTCGCCAAAGGCTTATCCTCGAACAGCCAGGCTTTTCCCTGCGGCGTACTTATGCGGAGACGTTTTTGCTGGGCCAGGAGATACGCCACGCAGCGGTAGCCCACTCGGACGACCCGGGCAACCCGATCGGGGAGTTTCGTTAGGTCCCAGGGGTACGTATGGGCTGCTGACTGTGGATGCAGGGAGTCTAGGTGGAGGGGACGCTTGAACTCGTAGATGGAGCGGTGGGGCTCGTCCATTGCTACTAAGGAGGGGCTTGAGGTCAGGTCTATGACGAATAGGTGGTCGGCGCGAAGATACACTTTGCCGTTTTTCATCGATCGCTTGAGTGGCTGCAGCCGTTGTGTCGAAAACTTGCCGAGATCGATTATTTCTGTCGACCCGCTGCCATTGCCACTGCCATTGCCACTGTGATTGCCATTGACGGTTGTTGCTGTAGTTGTTATTGCTGCTGCATTGGTCTGGCTGGACGATGGCCCTGCTCCACGGGCCATGCAGCTAGTTGCGGTCCTTGATTGATCGGTCCTCGTCTGATGATGGTAGGTCGATCGAGAGTCGCTGCCTGCATCCGCTGCACGGCGGTACGGAGCAGCTACAGGCTGCGTTCTGCCCGACGCATCCGCCATCTCACGCTCATACGTCCTGCCGCGATTAGCATTACTATGGCCATAGTACCCATGGTCATCAACAGCGCCCGCATGATGACTTCCACCAGCATTATCCGCATCAATGTGATTTCTAGACCCTGGCAAAACACGCTTAGCAAGTTGCTTTTGTTTCTGCTTTTGCTGCTGTAGCTGTAGCTGTAGCTGTATCTGTTTATTAAGCTCTTCCAGCAACAACAACCTGGACTGCGGCATCTGAGGGTCGAAAAACGAGTGCTTGAGCAACTCGGTACTTCTGATCCTCTTCCTAGGATCAATCCTCAGGAGCCCCCTGACCAGCTGCTTGGTCTCGAAAGAAATATCCCTAGGCAATCTAATCTGGGCAACCAGATCCTCAGTGATTTTTTTCCTGCTGGTACCAAAGGGCTGCGACCCGGTCAGTAGGGTGACAAGGAGGCAGCCGAGTGCCCAGATATCCGACTCAAAGCCATACGGCTGGCGAGCAAGTATCTCTGGCGATATATAACTGGGCGTACCACACAGGGTGGTGGGCTCCGTGGTCTTGTCGCCTCCTCGGATCCACGTAGCCAGGCCGAAATCGCCAATCTTGACATCCAAAGTATCAGTCAGCATGATGTTGGCCAGTTTCAAATCCCTATGCATGGCTCCGCAAGAATGTATATAAACAACGGCCTCGCATATCTGCCTCATAATATACCTGACTTCCGGCTCACTCAGTGCAGCCAGTTCACCGCCATTATTGTTCTGCTGCTGGCCATCTTTGGTTTCCCTTTGGTGCAGTTGCAAATACCGCTGTCGGAGGTACCGCCAGAGATCGCCGCCCCGACAATACTCCATCACAATATATACAAACCGATCGTCTTCGAACGAGTCGTGTACCGTGACTATGGATCGATGGTCCATGGACTCATGGATTGCCACCTCAGCTGCCAGGCGCATTTCCGCCGCAGAGTCTTTCAGTGCCCTTTTGTCCACCATTTTGATAGCCACCTGGGTTTCGTCGTTGAACATGTGCGGGTGCCGCGGCTCCACCCTGTACACTTTGCCAAAGCCGCCGCGGCCTATGCGCTCCCATCCGGTAAAGTCGTGCGAGGTGGGTCCGTCGCGTGAAGGTGATTCGGGGCCGATTACGTCGTATTCAGCGTTGTTTTGCTGCTCCATCGACGCCTGCTGAATTGGGTATGTCTCTGGTGGGCCATTGCTGCTGTGGTGGTGCTGGTATTGGCGGCTGCCCTTGCGTCCTAGCTGCGTCGATAGGCGTCTGTATGTGGGATGTTGCCGTAGATACATTAGGTAATTTGAGCCTGTATTAAAAAAAGTGCTGGCCGGATTAAATATTTCGAAAAAAAGGGTTAATTGTAAAAAAAATAAAAATAAAAATAAAATAGAAATAAAATATAAAATAGAAATAAAATATAAAATAGAAATAAAATATTAGGGATTAGCAAATAAACTTGGTATAATAAAGGAGAACAAACGAAGAAAAAAAATAAAATAAAAAAAGTGGGGCACACTACACAGAAACAACCAAAACATAAAAGTAAACAAAATGGAAATTGTCGTTGGATCAAATCTCGCTTTCAGTAATATTGTAAACAAAAAAAATTGGCCAATCACAGCGTGCCAATAATCGTATGTATTTAAAAATTTTTTTTTTTTACCAATTTCAAAAAGACAAAAATCTAAAATGTTTTCCTTTTTGTTTCCTTTTTGTTTCTACTTCTTGGCCCTGCCTTCGCCTGAGCGGAAATAGACAATATCTCCATCCTCAATAATGGCATCCTTGCCACGGATGTGTAGCTTTCCAGCAGCCTTTAGGGCGTTTTCCGAGCCAGCAGCCTTGAGATCATCAAACTTCATGACATCGACCTGGATAAGCGAGTTGGCAATATCATTGTGGATATTACGCGCCGCATCAGTCATCTTTGCGCCCCTACGACAAGTCCACGCACGTACCTCCTTGGCACCCGCCGTGAAGAAATGCATCAGGTTCAGCTGGTCATACCCAGTAACGATGATCTTGGGGAACACCGACGGCCCACCTTTCTCCTCAGCAACCTTATTCTTCTCCACAGGATCCTCGATAGCAGCGAGCTCCGACTCGTAGGCAGCCGAGAACGGAATCAGCTTATCTCCCGGGTTATTCTCGTCGATCCATTTCTTGATCACAGGCAGGAACTTGTTTTTCTTGCGCAGATAATCGCGCTCGCTCACGTTAGCCAGATAAGTGACAGGCTTGGCTGTCAGAAGATACTGCCCGTTGATAATCTCGACCTCCTTGTTGGACCACTCGCCCTTGCGCACATCCTTGCCACTGGCCACCCAGTCACGGACCTTGACGATAACATTAAACTCATCCTTCTTCTTCTTATCATCCACCGAGCCACCCCCACCCATCCTCTCGATGTTGCGCTGGTTGGCCTCGATGTACTTGTTCAGCATCGCCGTGTCCTTTAGTCGAAGCTCATTATGGATGGTCTCCAGATCCCTCGTAGGCTCCACCTCGCCCTCCACATGCACCACGTCAGGATCGTTGAACGCACGCACCACATGGAAGATACCATCTACTGCGCTGATGTTCGACAGGAACGCGTTGCCCAAGCCGGCTCCCGCTGAAGCTCCCTTGACCAGGCCGGCGATATCAATGATAGTTAGGTGCGCGGGGACCCGGGATGCCGGCTTGTACTGCTCGCAGAGCCAGTCGAAGCGCTCGTCCGGAACAGCTACGCGCGACTCTGTCGGGTCGATCGTGCAGAACGGGTAGTTTTCGGCGGGAACTGAGGAGCTTGTTATGGCATTGAAGAAGGTTGATTTGCCTACATTGGGAAGCCCCACGACGCCAATCTTGAGATTGTTGCTGGGACGGCCAAGCAGGACTTTTTCGTCGCCGGATTGCTGCTTCTTGGGTGGCATTTTCTTTTTCTTCTTGCTGCTGATTTGATTAGAACTGGTTGTGGCAAAAGAGCGTAGAGTGTGCAAAAAAATAGTGTTGGGTGGAAAAGTAGAAAAAGAAAGAGAACCTGGGATTAAACAAAAACTAGGTGCTTTTGTCGCTGTGATTGGCAAGCCGCTTGATCGCGCTGGTCTTATAGACATAGTTGTTGCTGCTTTTGATTTTGACTTTGATTTTGTG
>JANBOH010000220.1:0-26280 GCA_027478445.1 Coemansia asiatica | reverse complement strand
GAGTGACTTTGTTGAAGCTCCATCTCAAATGCTAGAAAACTGGGCATGGGAGCCATCAGTCTTGCAGAAAATTGCAGTCCATTATAAGACAGGTGAGCCAATTCCGAAAAACCTCATGCAGAATATGATTAATGCTAGATATGTTAATTCTGGTATAGCGAATCTAAACCAAGTTACCTTTGGGTTGTATGACATAAAGGTTCATATTTCTGAAGATAAAGATCTTGATGTTGTTGAGCTTTATAATGAGCTTCGCAAAGAAATAAGCTTCTTTAAAAGTGAAAGTGAGACATGGCGGATTGCTACATTTGGTCATATAATGGGCGGGTATGATGCTGGATACTATGGATATCTGTGGTCAAAGGTATTTAGTCAGGATATGTTTGAGGCACGGTTTAAAAAGGAAGGACTGTTTAACAAGCAGACAGGCATGGACTATCGCAGAGAGATTCTTGCTCCTGGAGGCAGTTGTGATGCTTCTATAAGTCTGGAAAAGTTCCTTGGGCGTAAGCCACAGAACACTGCATTTATGAGGGCAATTGGACTTGCTTGCGATGAAGAGTAGTTTATAATTCACTTTCTGTTTTTTTTATATAAAATTACATTGCAGCTATAGCAGCTGGATTGTTCAATTAATAAGGATTCTATTTTGATTCAGTTTAAAATTTTGTTTTAATTATTATATGCAATTAAGTCTGTTTTTAGTCTTTATGTCATAGGCACTGATACTGCTTTCCAAAATTTTAATTACATTTATAAAAATATACACTTGCTTTTATAGTTTTTGTGTCACAATGTGACTGTCGTCACATTTGGTTTATTTTTTCTATCAGTGAATTTGCACAACACCAAGTGAATCGCTTGTTTACTGAAATACTCAGAGAGACTGAGAAAAAACCCCAGAAAAATTTATTTAATGATTTGCCAAGTATATGATCGATCTGATTAACATAATTCTCCGATCATTGCATTACCGAGGAGCCGGAATCTTCGGTAAATGAAAATTGTTGCAGATCTTTGGTTTGCATATTAACGACTTACCTTCTTTTTTTGCAACTTTATCTCCACGAATAATGACCTTATGACTAAGAAATTTCAGGGTCAAATGGCCCCGCTCGACTGTTTGGACTTGGAGTTTGACTAATTTGCAAGTTCTTCTTCTCCAGTCATGGAATTTCTACTCTTTTAACGACTTTATGACAATTTCAATGAATCTTCGAAGCTATATAAGCCAGGCTAAAGTACCTAGTTTTTTGGATGCAGGGAAGCTTTTTTTTCTTATTGAATAAAAATCGATATAATAGTTTTTTTTTAAAAGGAAATATCTTTATTTTTGACCGTTTAACAGTAACTAGTAGTGGGACGTGTGTACACTACTTGATGAACCTACTGTGTTGACGACCGACAGACCGTATTATTCCTTTTTTTAAATTCTTATTTTTGTTTATTTACGTTTTTTTCTTTGTCTTTATTTTTTTAAGCTGTCATATATCAGTCTGTCCAGGTTTTCGTCTGAGACCTCATTATCTTCTGCACCTTCTGTCTTGTCGGCTGACTCAGAGCCCAACGACATGCCGGGACTAACCCAATTATCCCTCCCTGCATATGAGAGCAGTAGAGGCGTAACAACAATACAATGTTGTCACGCTATCAGAAATGATAGGAGGCGACAAATTTGGTACTAAAAATAAGAATAAAAGGAGTTCAAAGTTATTGGAGTCGCGATTAATAGTTATAGCGACTAGCAAAATAAGCAGAAATAACAGATAGAAAGGTTTATTAATAAAAGATAGACAGTTTAAACGGAGAGACAGAAAAGAAGCAGATAAAAACAGAGAAAGCAGAGTGGAACAGGGCAGAGCAGAGTAGATGAAGTTCTTCAGATAAAGTCTGAGCGAACGGAACAGAGGAATTGGCAGAAGGTCGTGGTTTAAATAGCTGTGAGCATAGAAACCATTTAAGAGTATAAAAATAATAAAGAGAGCACAGAATCGGATAGAATCCGGCAGAAGCAGCAAAAGAGTGAGATGAATAGAAGACCGTCGAATCTTGTAGAAACATTTGTTCAGAAATCCACTTATCTAGCATGATCTCTTTGTAATGATCTGTTGGTGGGTAAAACAACAGGTATACCTTGGTGATCGACAGCAGCAGGTGTCATTGCATTATTGGCAAATGACGGACTGATAATAGTAGGCTGAGAATCGGGAGGCAGCAAAGGGCTAGCAGCAGAGGCTTCGGCATCATCATTGGTGTGTTCACCAACAACTGTGATGGACATCAACAAGGAAAAGCAACGACATGCACTGGATGCAAGGAACAGACCACCTGACATGGTAGCTGGGAAACGACGTTTAAATAAATAGTTATTATTGTAGCGTTTTAGTGGAAAGTCTCTCTTTAGTTTTTCTAGTAGTTTGAATAATTATTACAGTTACAATTTAAAGAGTATAACGCATTACATAAAGAATAACTTTTAATAATTTACTTATTTACTTATATTTCTATTATTAAAACCATAGGCTGTGTCACAACAACATCAGAAATCGGGCTAGATTTTTAAAAGCGAATCTCCGATAGTATAGTGGTCAGTACGCCAGTCTGTCACATTGGCGACCCGGGTTCAATTCCCGGTCGGAGAGTTTTTTGTTTGTAACTTTTTACAGTGTAAATTTTTTTGTTTACGACGTTTGTGCACTCTTTTTATATTTTATTTTATTTTATTTTACCTTTTTTTGAATTATAGACAATTAATAATGAAGAAACTCTACAGGGACTGGCAGGAATTGAAGCGGTTGGCGTTAATGTCGCCAGCGCACCTTCAACTTCTAGCGTTTTCGACACCTGGGCCGTTGCCACTTCGGTCACTTCGCTGGCGGATTCACATGGACCTGCTTCCAGCCGAGAATTTCGGGCAAGAAGACGAGGAATGCAGCGGGGTCTGGGAGGCAGCCAGCACAAAAGAGCGGAATAACTATACGGCGCTTCGAAAGCAGTTCCTGATTGACCCTGATTCGCTGAGCTCAGGTAGCAACTGGCAAGGAGAAGGAATGCATCCGCTTTCATTGGACGAGGACAGCCCGTGGGCGCGATACCATGCGGACCAGGAGCTACGGTCGACGATAGCTTTAGACGTGGCCAGGACGTTTCCCGACGAGGAGTATTTCCGGCAGGGGCGGGTGCAGCGGATGCTTGGAGACATCCTATTTGTATATGCAAAGATGCACTCGGGACTGAGATACAGGCAGGGGATGCACGAGCTTTTGGCACCGCTTTTACTGGCCGTAGACGTCGACGCAGTGAGCGAGGGTGCGTTCTTCTTGTCGCGGATTCTGGACAGGCGGTATGTCGAGCATGATGCGTTTGCGCTGTTCGACCGTCTTATGCGGCTTTGCGCGCCATGGTACCAGGCACCAACAGCAGCAGCGGTGACTCCGCTGGTAGCGCAGTGCCAGCATATTCTGCAAAAGCTTGCGCTGGTAGACAGCGAGCTTGCAGAGCATATCAAATCGCTTGATATCGAGCCGCAACTATTTGGACTTCGATGGCTGCGGCTTCTGTTTGGCAGAGAGATAAGCAGCCTGCACTCATTGATGCAGCTCTGGGATGCGTTGCTAAGCGACAGAGCCGGTGTTCTGCGGCTGGTCGACTGGGTCGCAGTTGTATTGCTTCTAGCTAATCGTCGGTTACTGGTGCAGGCGGATTATGCAGACTGTCTGGCCACGCTCTTGCATCTGCCTCAGCTTCCGCGGCCATCGGCAGAGACTCTGGAGCGCACGCCTTTGCTGGCAAACACGCCGCTGCCAAGCTCGCCTCTGGTCGACTCGGCCTTGGCTGCTGCACAGCGTCTGCCGCTTAACTCGCTTGTCATTCCTGAGATGGCACCCGTTCAGCGCCTTGCATTGCAAGCAGCGTATTTGCGCAGCCGTCCTACATCCGAGTCTGCTGGCCTGATAGCAGCGCAGTACGAGCTCTGGGACTCGGAGTCCTGGGCTGTGGTTGATACGCAGGGCGAATCGGTGCTTCCGATCGAGGCCAGCGTGTCAGTATCGGCAGAGCAGCCGCTAACAATACCCATCCCTACAAAAGCGGGGGCAGAGTCGATAGCAGAGTCCAAGCCTGTTTATGCTCGCAAGGCATATACAAGCAGCATTTTGCAGCAGCAGCGGAGGGCAGCAAACGGCGCTGCAGTGCAAGGAACGAGTCCTCACAAGGCGCTTGTTTCTGCTAGCTCGCACCACAGTCCCTTGGCAATGGCCATGTCGCCCGAGTCGGTGAAAAGTCCCGGCGAGGTTATCAGCAGCATCGGTCTTTTGACGGCTCAGATAACGACGCTTGCAGCGCAGTGTGCCGATGCTCTTGCGCAGAGGCCCGACGAGGGCTCTTTGCGCGCAGTCGCAGCAGCATTGCACACTGTCTCGCGCGTATGGCAAGATGAGGTTTCGCGAGTACCAGGGTCGACGTTTGTAAGGCCGCGGGCAATGTCGGATGCAGACATGCGAGTGGTTCTGCGCGACCTCGACAGGCTGCTTGTGGGGCTGCTGAGCAAGTAGCAAAACAGAAGGGCGTTTTATTAATTTAGCTTGAGATTTGTTGGCTGTGTGGGTGGGGGAGCGACTCATTTGTTTTGCTGCGACCTCCTGAACTTGGCATACAGCTTTTGTCATGTGTGAGAGAGTGATAATCTGCTTTTCCTTTTCTGCTTTCCCTCTCTCTTTCTCTCACTTTATTGTCTTTACGCATTCACTCTGCAGTCTTTTTTTGCTTTCATTCTTTTTTCTGTTTTCCAGTTGCTTCGGTCCTTGTTCTCTCTCTTTTTTTTTTTTTTACATATTATCGAATTTGTACTCTATACATAATTTTTTATTTTAAACTTTATCTCTTTACTTTTTTTAGAATGCAAAGCGCCGACACTGCTACTAGCTCAGATACCGAGCGTCGACTGCCCAGCAATGCGCACAGGCAGCCATCACCGCAAAGCATCCGTCGCGACTCTGCGTCGATTGCTCGGGCCACAGACAGGCTTGCCTCGACGCCGCCATCGCTGCCACGCAGTCTGCATCTGGAGGAAGCAATGGACAAGAGCGTTGCAGCAAGAAGACTGCGTCGCCATCTAGTGACACGGCCGCAGACAGACGCCGACGACGGATATAACGGGGACACTAACGACAACGAAGACGATGTTGATGATGGCGCATCGGCAACGGGCACCAACATGCCTGTTGATCCGTTGACCCTGCCATCGGGTGACGTCACCTATGGCATCTACCGCTGGCACCAGACGCACGGCGAGAGCGACGACCGATCGGCTGGACGCAGGCGGCGAGGCTCTTTTTCGGGAGCGCCCTCGGACGGCGAGTGGGGCGTGCCCTACACGCAGCGACAGATAGCAGCGCCTGGTGGGTTTCGCAGACAGTTTGTGCAGGAGCGAGCGCTGCAGCAGGGTCGAGCAGCAAACATTCTGACGGAAAACTTTGTCGACTTTATCGGGCTCTACGGGCACTTTGCTGGCGAGGACTATCCCAGCGACGAGGACGACGATGATGCCGAGCAAGAAGTGGGCGAGCAGGCGCCCTTGCTCCGGCAGCCCAGCATGCGCAGCCTGCAGGCGACAGCATCAAATAAAAAGGCATTTTTCCTGCTTCTCAAGGCATTTGTCGGCACAGGCGTACTGGTGCTTCCAAAGGCATTTTCCAACGGTGGGCTGCTGGCCTCAATCGTCATGATGCTGTTTGTCGCATGGTATGCCTGGCACTGCATGGTCATTCTGGGCGACGTGTATCTGCATGTGGGTGGGAGCTATAGCGAGCTGGGCGCAAAGCTGTTTGGTCGCTGGGCCAGCCGCATTATCACGGTGTCTGTGCTTCTGGCGCAGATAGGGTTTTGCTCTGCATACACCATCTTTGTAGCTACAAACTTGCGCGATCTGTGGAATGCACTGACCAGCTGCCAGTACAACTACTCGCCCACCTTTTGGGTGCTGGCTCAGCTGCTGGCATATATCCCGCTGTCCTGGGTGCGTCGCATCAAGCAGTTTGCGCCCTTTGCGCTGGCTGCCAACATCTTTATCATGCTTGGCCTTGCTTATGTGCTTGTCTACGATGTCGCTGGCATAGCAACGCGTGGCCCTGCCGATATCGTCCAGTACAACCCACTGCGGTTCCCGCTTCTTGTGGGCACTGCCGTGTTTGCCTTTGAGGGCGTGACCCTGGTGATCCCTGTGATTGACAGTATGGCCCACAAAGAGCGGTTCCCAACTATATTGACTGCAGCATTGGGCGTGTGCATCGTTGTGTTTGTGTCTATCGGCGCTCTGTCCTACATCTCGTTTGGCGATGCCGTTGAAACAGTGATCCTACTTAATTTGCCGCCGGTGGCGCCTACATTTATCATGCAGCTTTTATATTCAGTGGCAATAATGCTCTCAGTGCCTCTGCAGCTATACCCGGCGGTCCGCATTTTAGAGTCTGGAGCTTTTCCGCGTTCTGGAAAGGGAAACCCTGTGGTCAAGTGGCAGAAGAACGTGTTCCGAACAATGGTTGTTGGCGTTGTCGCCTGCGTATCGATATTTGGAGCCGACCAGCTGGACAACTTTATCGCGATCATCGGCGCGTTTTCATGCACGCCATTGAGCTTTATCTACCCTGCAGCTCTCCACTACCGGATCAACCAGGGACGCCGCTGGATACAGGTGAAAGATGTGGTTTTGGCGCTTATCGGCTTTGTCATTCTTATCTACGTAACTTACATAGGTATTATAAGTTGGGGAAATGCACCGCCAACTAGTGACAAGTGTGCCTCTACCCAGCCATAGAATTTAATAAAAGTTTTTTATTTGTGGAGTTAATAAATCCGCTACACTGCGGCCAAATCCCTTACAAAAAAGCCACATACATGAAATAATTTATGTTCAGGTGGACCATACATAGAAAAAACGCATAAAAACAAAAAAGGAATTAATTAGTTATATTGTCTTTTAATATCACCAAATTTAACTCTAAGCAAATAAGTGAAATGAAAGAACCACAAATATTTAACAATATATGAGCTTACCCTCCACACCCAGTAGCCTCTAAATACTTTCCTTAGAGGTGCATTCCTGTGATTATAGAACCGCGTTAACAAACATTTTTGTATGTACACGTTTGAAAAATAACCTAGGCAGCTAGGTCTTAGATAGCAATAAAATTGAATTTATGGATAGAACAGATATTCAATGATAATCGTTTGATATCTTTTTGTTTATGTCTGTTTTTAGGTTAACTTGGCTTTATCGCCAACTTTCTTTTTTTTTTTGCAGACGCAAGCAGGTGAGTATAAAATTAATTATTTATTATGCTTTGTATCTCTTGCTAGGTCAATATTTCCATTTCACTTCTTTTTTTAAATGTCTGTATCATGTAAAATGCATGTTCTCGGCTTTTACTGTGCAACTGAAGCCTTTTTAAAATTTAGATGTTCAACGCTTCGTTTTAATGAAATTGTATGTCGTTATTTTATAACAATTTGTTTTTAGCTTATAATTATTAATGTTGTATAAGCTGTCTGTTATCGGTTATTTTTTATTTTACATCGGTTTGCCTTATTTTTACTGCTGCTTGTACAAACGTTAAAACTATTTTATGTATTTACTAATTAGCTATTTAATATATTTTTTTTAACATTCATGTAGGTGAGAAGAGAAATCTACAAACTCTGGTCATTAACAAATGCACATTTTCGAGTATCAGTATCAACATTAATGGCTCTTTTTTAGATACTACAAGTTATTTCTTTTAAGTTACAACAAGAGCTGGTTCGACAGAAAGGGTGTTTACATTTGCAGTTTCAGCAGTAGTAAGACGACGCAGAACGGAATAAGCAGGCATCATCGACTGCTATTATTAGTATTTTTGTAGTAATTTTTATAGCAATTTTTATTTTATTAATGAATTTTATAAAAGCAAACATAATATAGACGAGAAAATGCAATTTTTTTTAAAATATATATATAATTTCTTTTATTGAATTTCTGGCCATTTAAACCTTTCACCAAAAAACAGTCTTTTGGAAAGACAAGAATTTTTTTTTTTTTTTGCGAAAAAGACTAAAGGTTGCATAAAAACACAATATAATATTTTTTTTTACTGACTATGTTTTAAGCAGTGATTTTCCCCCAATTATCGTTGCCGTAGTGTATTTAGTTTTGTTGTTGCAATCTTTTGACAATAAATACACTGGTATCAATAAATCTTCCGACACAGTTTTGCAGACACGATGTTTCCTTGCTGTCCAGCTGGTTGGACTTTGCACTGGTAATGCAGGATTCCCAGCACCGGTTGGTAAACTCGTGAATTGTGTTTTGCATCTGTGCTTTGGCTGTTTCCTGCTCTACAAAGGTCTGCAGTTCGCGCTGGGTCGCCTCGTCGTAGTTAGCCGACATTTTTAATTAAATGATTGATTCAGTTGATGGATTTAATAAGCAAATAAATGGAGAAATATAAATTAGAAAGAAAAGGATAGAGCGAATGGTCTCGTTTTTTTTTTTGCATTAGGTTTGATCAATAATGTTGATCTGATCAGTATGCTTTTTCTATTTTTTTTTACTGCTTTTGTTTTTCTGCAATTATCGTTGTATGGGAATATTCTGAGTGCAAAAAATGTTCAACAAATACATGTATATATACATACATATATACACAAATGTGAGTACATGTGGAGGAGAGAAAGAAAGAAAAAAGAAAAGAAAGAACACGATAGGTGTGAGAAAAAAATACTGGATATCCACATTTCATCATCATATTTACAACAATAAAGTCATTCAAATAACCAAGAGATGTGTTAGGAGAGGGTTTCCTCTAAAATACTCTCTATTTTCTATTTTATTTATTAACCATGATATCTCCAGATACACTTATAATTATAAAGGCAACATTGGGAGCAGTCAGCGTATGTATATTTTTCCTAAGCGCGGCTCTGTTTCTATATTACTTCCGGATATACTTTACGCCATGGCCGCGGATTGAGCGATGGAGAGGACGGCATCCTCTGTGGATATCCATGATCAGGGACGAGGAGCAGCAAAAGCCACTGCCGAAAAAGATGACTTTGGATGAAATAGAAAGTAAATTGCCGGCGTCGTTGAGACTACAGGGGTTTTGTCCTGTGTGTCTGAGCAACATTAAGGACGAGCAGATGGCGAGGGTACTGGATTGTGAGCATTGCTTTCATCTGGCGTGCATCGACCCCTGGCTAACCACCAACGCGAGCTGTCCTACTTGTCGAAAGGAAATCATCGTGCAGAACAAGGTCTGAACCAAAATTTTTTTGCATTTTATACAGATATTTTTTATATTTTATTTATACCAATTTCCTTAACAACTAATGAGAAGCATTTAGTATTTGTAAGGGTCAGTAGTATGGCTATAGTTGTTGCTAAACTCGTTTCCATAGCCGTAGTTTAAGCCAAAGTCGTTGTCATAGCTCTGGTTCTCGCCCTGATACTGCTGATGCTGATGCTGCTGGCCATGGTGGTCGCTCCTCTGGTTTGTATCAGCGGGATGACGAATGTGCTCACGATGACCATGCCTCGTGCTCCGATTCCCTCGCACATGATCAAACCCATTGTTTTCGGTACTATAGCCGTCTTCAGCAGCCGAATGCGCCTTTGCGTCTAATCCGCGCTCCTCGTCCAGCTTGATCTTGATGATCGTGGCCAGAGCAATAGTGCCAATGTTTTCCAGCGTATCTTCAGGATCCAGCGGGCCCCTCTCCTGCTTGAGCCTAATCAGCTCCTCGACCTCAGACATCACGCAGCCCATCAGCATCTGGTCGGGCGACATGTCCTCGGGCAATTGGTCCCGGGACTCTGTGAATTGCTGGTTGATCTCGTTTTCGTGACGCAGCACACGCATGGCTCCGGCGCCTCCAAGCATCTGCGCTGAGGCTGTACGCAGGTCCATGTTCTTGTGGTAAACGTGCTTGTAGTAGTGCTCGGCTACGACTTTTTGCAAGGCCTGGGTGTCGTCAAAGGTGCTAAAGATATCGTCAGGATCGTCGAGATTGGTCGCCTCGAGATCGCGGGTACGGCCTCCTCCTGCCCCAGTTCCAGGTCTCATACCTGGTCTCTGTTGGTTGCTGCCCTTGAACAGGTTGCCCAGGATCTTGCCAAGCACCTTGGTCACCATGTCTCCACCGCCAGCACCACCAGCACCACCAGCACCGCCACCGCCAAAGCCACCACTGCCACCAAAGCCGCTTCCGTGCTGGCCATTGGGACGGCCGTGGGGCTGCTGCTGGAACCCAGAGCCCATTCCAGGCCTGTTCGGAGGCGGACGTCCAAAGTGCTGGCTATTATTGTTATTATGACCGCCAAAGCTTGGTCTACCGCCTGCCATTGCTGAGCCAGCTAAAGCGCTAAGAATGCCTGTCCAGGGAATGCCGCCTCCGCTGCCGCCTCCATGGCCACCATGGCCACCATGGCCACCATGGGCACCATGAGCACCATGAGCACCATGCTTAACCATGCCGTAGGCATTGTGCGCAAAAGCAATGTTGCTGAGATACTTGACCCAGGTCGGCTCTCTGAACGGCACAACGTGCTTCGAGCCCCTGTGCTTGTAGTGGTGGTACAGACTGGCGCCCAGGACGCCGGCAATGGGGATAAGCTCCATGTACTCGACATGCCTGAGACTGTCCTTGAGACAGTTAAGGAAGGAGTACTTTCTGGGCTCGTTGCTCTGCTTTTGCTTTCCATGCTGCTGGTTGTTTCCATGTTGGTTATTGCCGTGGTGGCCGTAGGGTTGGCCAATCGAGCTGCTGCTGTCGCTGTTGTATTCGGCATGCTGGTTGTTGTGCGGTGGTGGCCGGTTGCCTGGATGGTGGGACTGTGGGCGGAGCGCTGGCCGAAGAGGCTGTTGCTGCTGCTGTTGCGGAGGTGGTGGGCCCTGTGGAGGACCTTGTTGTGGAGGACCTTGTTGTGGAGGACCCTGCGGAGGCATCGATGGTCGTCCTTGCTGATATGGCTGCTGCTGCTGAATGGGCGGGCGCTGACCAGGATACGCAGTACCAGGGCGCTGGCCACTAGCAGCAGCAACATACGACTCGTACTCGCCCATATCAGATCCCGGCTGCGGCCGCAAAGGCCCAGCATAGCTGCCATACCCGTTGCCAGCATACGGGTTGCCCTGCCATCCGTCCGAGTTGTGATTCTGCTGACCACTCTGATATGGCATTGGAACCGGCGGTCTCTGCTGGTTGTTTTGCTGCGGGAACCCGCCAGGCACATATGGGCCGCCCTGGCCCGGGCCCTTGTTAGCGGCGATAGCGGTTGTTCCGGTTTCCGACGAGATGTAGCTAGCGTTGTCGTTGATATGTGGCTGCGGCATGGCCATTGGCTTATTGTTGTTGCTGGGAGGTGGTGCGGCGGATGGCTGGCCGGCAACATTGGACACAGACACAATGTCTGGGATACCGTCCATTTTGTTTACATGATTCATGCCGTGGAAGCTATATGTATGCGGGTACGTCTGGTTCTGCGACTGTGGCAGCTGCGACATGTCTTGTCAGAACAATAAACAAAAATAAATATGAGATAAAACAATAAATAAAATAAAAAATGGATGGATGGATGGAAAGAAAAAAAAAACAATTTTATATTTTGAACACGCTTTAGAGTGAAGGGCAGGGAAGGAATAAATGCTATAAAAGTTCAAGATGGAAAAGGACTATAGCGCATATATAAAGAAATAGAGTTTTTACAAATTATATTTGTAACCAGTGAAAAACGCAAAGTCGTGGATAAAGAAAACAAAATAGAAAGAGTTGAACAGCTGGTTCTACTTGGAAGAAGAAAAAAAAAGAAATGAGAGAAAGTAAAAAAGAGAGCTTGGTAAAGAAGCGGACAATGAAATCGCAATGGGGCCGCTGCGTTTTGACAGCAACAAGAGTATAAATAAAATTTTTTCTTTCGTATATGGCAACTAAAAAACTCTTTGTCTTTGTTGGCTGCTGCTGGATGGGGGCAGCAGTGTTGGGCAATAAAAAAAGCGAATCTTGTGACAAGGTGCATATGTCTCTTTTCCTGCTCAGGGGCCGCTCTCGTTTGATTTCCGGAATCGCATCAGG
The DNA here is from genome assembly GCA_027478445.1 of Coemansia asiatica. Taxonomy (NCBI): domain Eukaryota; kingdom Fungi; phylum Kickxellomycota; class Kickxellomycetes; order Kickxellales; family Kickxellaceae; genus Coemansia; species Coemansia asiatica. The sequence goes on along the minus strand of JANBOH010000220.1, from coordinate 14,175 downwards.
GGCTGGCTTTTTTTAGCTTTTTCCTGTTGTCTCAGAGGCATGGCCGTGTGTCTATGACGATGATGGTGGGTGCTGCTTCCCCCCCACCACCACCCATTTTCTCTTCAATCTTCTGTAATTTGACAGCTCCAACAAAGACCCGGAGTTGCCAAGACTCGCCAGCCTCTTACTCAAGGCATTCTTACTCAGGGTCTTGTTGATGACAACTTGCAGCAGTTATGCTCCCCACCCATTCACCCACCACCGGCCATTATCTTTTTTTAATTGTAATCGTCTAATCTGTTCGCTTTTGTCGTACGGCAAGTTGTGGATGATGCAATTTACAAAATTTCTATTATACACAAATGAGTGGCATGTCGTCTATAAAGGCGAGGTGGTGAGATGAGATGCAGCAGGGTCATATGCCTGCTGCCTTTTATTGTATGTATCATCTTTGAATTAAATGACAAAGGTGCTGTTACCAAGCATATTGTTTCTATATGTTGATCCATCCATCTCCTAGCTTTAGATAATGGCCACCAGTCGGACATTTAAAGCAATATCTACAGTAACACATCTTGACTTTCTATAATCAAACCAATGCCACACTAAAAAAAAGCATTACAGCTTCGACAGGTCTTATAGCATGGGTATGGCTTGAGAGCCAATCATGCTTGGATGAGCTATGTGGTCTGTTCCCCTTTTTTGGTCTATCGACGACATGGGAAAAAAAATAAAAGATATACTTTTAGAGCCAAGAAAAAAAAATCATTTTATTGGTTTTCTCCTTTTTAAAAATAAAATTTACTTTCATCTTTCATTTTTGCATTCATATTCCATCCACTTTAACATAATCACATTATTCACAATGCCTTCCATTATTACGACGACCTCGAGGCCCGAGAAGGATATCAGCAGCAGGAGCAAGCTGAAGACAGCCGCTGGCATAGTGGCCAGCGACTGGCTCGTAGTCCTCAGCTTTATATTCGGTGGGTGCTGCACCAACGTATTTGCCCTGGAAAGTCTAGTTCGCCAGGTACCCAAAAGCGGCAACCTGATAACCTTTGCGCAGTTTGCCTTTATCACCTTGATAGGCATTCCCAGTCACCTGCACATGGTTCCCGGACGCTTTGGGTGGATACCTCGGCTGAAGCCCCGCAAAGTGCCATTGAGGCGCTGGATAGTCATGGTCAGCTTGTACTTTATGGTCTCGATTCTCAATAACCTGGCGCTGGGATACAAGATATCTATCCCACTGCATATTATTTTTAGATCTGCTGGACTTATCGCCAATATGACATGCGGTTTTCTGGTTATGCATAAAAGGTATCCTGTTAAACAGGTTATGGCTGTGATCATGGTCAGCATTGGCGTTGTTCTGGCTACCCTGGCCGGTGTCAACGACCATTCTTTGCAAAGAGACGAGGATCTCGATTCTGTTTATCAGGCATCTGGATACATGATTCGCGAATCCCTTATCGGCATAACACTGCTGACCCTTGGCGTGTTTCTAGCAGCCATGCTCGGATTATACCAGGAATACACCTACCGCATCTACGGGAAACACTGGCAGGAGGGCTTGTTTTATAACCATGCACTGGCATTGCCAATGTTTCTGTTTCTCTACCGCGATATCATTAACCAGGCATATGCGCTTTCGCAGTCAGATCCAGTCTCGATATCGCTCGATCGATCGGTTCCTTTAGTTGGAAGATTTCTGGCTTCAGATGGCATTCATCTTTTCACTGTGCCGTGGCTATGGATTTCATTGATTTGCAATGTCTTATCGCAGCTGGTCTGTGTTTCTGGCGTCCATCGGCTGACATCCATGTCGTCGTCACTCACCCTCAACGTTGTGCTTAATCTGCGCAAGCTTGTCAGCCTGGTTTTTTCTGTTCTCTTGTTCAAAAACCGCATTACTCCTGGAATGCTGTTTGGCTGCGCACTGGTCTTTCTAGGTACATTTGCTTACTCGCAGACAGGCAGCAGTAGCGGTAATAGTGGGTTTTCGAATAAGCCTATGGTCGAAGCGGATTCTCAAAGAACTAGGCTGGACGAGGGCATTGGATCAAGTGTCCAGATGGCTGAGAAAAATAATAATATACTCAGAAAACGCACCAAAAACAAAAATAGAAATACATGAATATTGGCTATCAATTTAATTGCTTGTCGTATTTCAGAACTTGGGCCATGTAAATAAAAGTTAAGTTTTTATTATTAAAAAAATTTGAGAACTAATAGTTGTCGTTGTAATCCCAGGTATAATCGTTGTTAAAGCTCCGGCTATTTGCCTGGTCTCTTCTACCTTGATAATTCTCGCCACGATAGTTGTAGTAGTATTTGCTATGACTCTCTTCTGCAGCTGGCTCGCTAGGACCCGTTTCCCAAATCCCACGACTCTGATCACGTTTGATATTAAACACAGTGGATAGCGCAATACGACCGACGTTCTCCAATGCCCTTTCCAAGTCCTCCGCATTTCTCTCTCCATCCTTTTTCTGCAAAAGCCCCTCGACCTCCGCCATCACGCAGCCAATCAACACCTGGTCCATCGGTATATCTCGAGGCATATATCTAAAGATCTGCTCTTCCTGATTCAATACCCTTATAGCTGCAGCACCAGCAAGGGCCTGCGGCGAGGCTCTGCGAACATCCGTAAAACCATGGTAAACCTCATCATAGTAATGTTCAGCTGCAGTTCTCTGCACCGCATAATCGTGGCTAAATGTATCATCAATGGGAGTAACCCCCGTAGGAAGCTCGCTTAAGTCGATATCGCGTGTACCGCCTTGTGGACCGTCGATGCCGAATACACCGCCCAAAAGCTTGCCCAATACTCTAAGCACCATGCTACCGCCGCCTGAACCTCCGGAGGCACCCATTGTCTCTGCACCGGAACCCGATGGAACCAGACCCTTGAATATCAAATAAGCGTTATAGACAAAGGAGACTTTGCTCAGATGCTTGATCCACTGGGGGATTTTGTAAGGAACCAGATGCGGGGACTTGCGGGTTTTGTAGTGGTGGTAGGTGCTGGCGCCTATGATGCTGACTATTGGCAGAAGGCTTATGTAGGGCAGGTTTTTTATTATGTCTTTGGTGCAGTTGGCTAACGTATGATCAAGGATATCAACACTGTCCTTTTGCTTTTTTTGGTGCGGATGGGGTAGTTGGTTGGTTGCTGGGCTAGCAACAACAGGCGCGGCAGTGGATGTAGATACGTGTGCATTGTTAATATGGTTGTTCTGACTAGACTCCTGATACTCGATAATGGGCAAAGATGTTGCCTGGACATTGGTATGCGGTTGTTGAACTATCTGGGTTTGCGGAGTATTTTGCGGCCGATAGTCCTTTGGCTTAGAAAGTTGCTGGTGTGGCCATAGAGCAACAAATGGCTCTGCATTGGGTATTTGCGGCTGGGGAAACGCATAGGTGATGTTAGGAGAACTGGGGGAAACGGTGGCATGAGTCCTTGAAACAACAGTTGCTTCGGTATCGCTGCTGCTGGCAACAGCAGTTACTTCTTGGTAACTCTGAGCCCTGCCTTTGCTGAAATTGATATTGACAGAATCTTTGACTTTTGTATAGTTATCATTGACATTGTTGCTGGATGTCTGAGGATACTGGATATCCGTGTTTAGCGACATTTTGCATATGGTTTATTATATTAAATATAATATTCTCGTAGAAAAAATTTTTAAACAAGAAATAGAATATAGACTTTTTGAAACTTGAGCTAGATATTTCCATTGCTCGGAGTCTTACGCGTCTATTTATACTTTTTTCTATTAATTTATGCTAAAAAGAAAACAAATAAATGTGTTTTGTTGCAACTACTATTTAGTCAATTAAATCACAAGAGTTGTCACAATGTCAAGCCAAAAAAAAAAACCAATTCACCGCGTATGGCCATCCTACATTTTCTGAAACAAAAAAAAGTAAAATGACGTATAAAAAGTGGGATTTTAATTATATTTTTGGCAGATAAAATATTTCTTTTGATAAATGCCGATTTTACCCGCTACTAGCTGAGTATCAGAATAAAGGAACTTGTATAAAACATTGTTGCAGGCTTTTTTGCTAGGTTGCAAGGTGATATTATATATATTTTCTTGCCAAAAAGCACATGCCAAATGTGATGAGTGGTGTGCAGACACGTCATCTGTCTGCATGTGGGACTATCACAATGCCAGCTCCTTATTTTTATTTTATTTTTTGTCTAATATAATCCATTTGTTGTTGCTTTTATCTCATTTCAATAATATGAGCTCCACGAGCCACCTTGTCTAACTAGATCAATGATTTGATTTTTAAATTTCACGTGCTATCTTCCCACACGTTTTCGATTGCAAGCGGCTAAAATTATGCGGCTGACGGTATTTTATCATTATAAAACCGCATTTGTTAAACCTTATTTTTTTTTTTTACCTCGTTGTTTGCTCTTTGGTGCATTTACTAAATTGCTTGTTATATACTGTATAAAAAAGATAATACGCATTTAGATTTACAGGGACTGTCTAGAAAGCTGTAGCAGTTTAGGGATTTTGTTTGTTTGTTTGTTTGTTTGTGAGTCATTCAAAACAAGTATTTCTTTTGTTTACTTTTCTTTTTTTTCTTCCTTTTTAAACCAAGTCTACCTCGCTTTTCATTTGCTCATACACGCGTTTTTTTTTACATATTTGATTGCATATTTAGCTTGCTTTCGTTCCGAGCATTACCTATTGGCTCATATGGGAATGCCGGCCAGCTTTCAGCAGAGCTCAGAGTCTTCAGAGGCACCAGAGGCGTCGAGCGGCTCGCGAGAGCCAACGCCGGGGTCAGGTGCCGAGCAGAGCGTTGAACACACAGCAGAAGACAAAAACGAAGCACCCGAGTCAGAGGAAGAGGAACAGCTTTTACTGGTGGACTCTGCCGACGAGGGCGACGAAGAGTTTGTGCAGACAGAGTCGGAAAGCGAACTAGAGCCCACTGATGAGCTCCTGGAGCAAATCCAGACGCCACCGTCCAGCGATTCCGAGAACTCCCTGGTCACACGAAGAAGAGGCGGGCAAAGACGCGGGCTACGTAGTCGTGCAGACTCTGTAAGCGACGCAAGTTCAGCTGTCTCAGCGCAGAGCCGGCTGAAGCGGAGTCTGCGGCAAACGCGTGCGGCGGGTATGTTTGAATCGGCGGTGGATCAGCGCGGGTACGCGTCCAGTCCGACGCGCTCTGTGGAAACGCGTAGGCTGAGGCGCGGGCATGCGGACAACGTGCATGCGCCGTCATCATTGAGGAAGCAGCAGCTTTTTGAGACGCCGCCGCCAAAAGACGCCCAGAGCGATTGTAGCGTGGCACTGTCGGGTGCTGAGACGCCGACGGCTAACGGCAGACGGCCGGGGCGGCGGAAGGTCGCGCCGGTGCTGGTCAGCCCGCCAACGGCGGTAGCATCGGCGGATATTGCGTCGCCGCCGCCGGTGATCGATAAGCCGCGGGAGGAGCGCAGCTACAAGGAGTTTTTCCCAGACCTCAACGTACACGCGCCACTGGCGGTGCAGCTCAGAAGGCCGACGCCGCCGCCCACGGCCAGCGCGCCTGCAGAGTCGTGTGTGCAGCGAAGTGGCTCGGGCACGCCCACTTTTGGTTCGCAGCCCGTATCGGCTACAGCGTCTGATTTGGCGCCTCTGTCGCGAACATCGAGCGGCCTGTCGATCCGGCTCATAGTCAACGACCCACAGGCACCACGCATCGCAGCGCCTCTTCCGCTTCGGTCCGCTGGCAAGGGCAAGGCCTTTGGGTCGTATGGCGGCATCGGCCAGTCGTCGGTTGTGGTTCTGGCGCCCAAGAAACCAGTGGTCTCCTTGCCAGAGACGCGGTTCAAGCAGGTCAGCGATGCGGGCAGCAATGTGCGCGGCATCTACCAGCGGCCCGAGGCCCACTATGTGCGCAACACCGAGATGACTGAAAAGGACCTGGCCAGTCAGGTAGAATACGACCTGGACGACGTCGACCGCGAGTGGCTGCGTCGGCTCAACGGCTCGCGCACAGCTGGCGTCGAATTGTCTGCACCAGCGCTGGAAGCGGCTCTGGACTCTCTGGAGAAAGAGTGGTTTGACGTGGCCAAGGACGTGCAGAAGGCGATATCGGCGCTGCAGCAGGAGCGATTGCCAGCTGAGGAGTCGGCGTGCGCGATCTGCGGCGAGGAGGAGTGCGACAACACCAACGCCATCGTGTTCTGCGACGGGTGCAACCTGGCCGTGCACCAGGACTGCTACGGCGTGCCCTACATCCCCGAGGGCCAGTGGCTGTGCCGCCGCTGCATGCTGTCGCCCGAAAAAGACGTCTCCTGCATCCTGTGTCCGCAGAGCGGCGGCGCGTTCAAAAAAACAACGACCAACAAGTGGGCCCATCTTTTATGTGCTCTGTGGATCCCCGAGGTCGGCATCTCCAACACCGTGTATATGGAACCCATCGACAGCATTGATCAGATCCCACGGTCGCGCTGGCGCCTGTACTGCCACCTGTGTCACCGCAAGACCGGCGCATGCATCCAGTGCTCGCATCGCCAGTGCGTCGTGGCCTTCCATGCCACGTGCGCACGACGCGCGCGTCTCTTCATGTCTGTGCGGCCCGACAAGCGCTCCGGCGAACCCATCTTCCGTGTCTTCTGCGAACGCCATACGCCCGCTGGGCACCCGCACACGGTGGATGTTGCGGCGCCGCTGAGGTCGCTTGCTCCAAGGAGAGCGCGCTCGGAGGCTGCTTCTTTGTCGCTGTTGTCGATGGACCTGGCGTCGATGCTGCCCAGCGGCCCCAAAAACCGCACGCGCCAGTGGCCGCCCGCTGCTCTCTCTCTTTTGGAAACAGCCAATGCCGAGACCGCAGCTCTGTTCGACCAGGCTATTTCCTCCGATGGGTCATCAGGCGATGCGTCGTTGCAGCTGACCATGCGCATATTTAATCCAGATCGCCCCGTAATCAACGAGTATGTGTTTTCGCGCATTGTCGACCGTCTGCCCGGAAGACTCAATACACATCAACGGTCTTCCCTGGTTCTCCAGATTGCGCGGTTCTGGGCGCTGAAGCGATCGCTGAGACACGGCGCGCCGCTACTCAAGAGACTGCATCTGGAGCCGTGGACCGCGTCGGCCACGCAGCAGCGCGCGCTGGAAATGGCCGAGGAACAGCGCCAGGCGTTTATTCGTCGTCTGCGCACTGATCTCGAACGAGTCCGGCTTCTTGTGGAGAGCGTCAGGCGACGTGAACGGGAGAAGCTCAGGCGTGTCCGTGCCATTTGTGAGTATGTGCAGAAGCTGGTTGATCCTCTGACACCTGTGTTGAGGCCGATTGTGGATGAGCTTGTGGAGAAGCGCGATCCCAGAGGTGTTCTCAGCCATCCGGTTACTGCCGACGAGGCGCCTGATTACTTTGAGGTTATCAAGAAGCCCATGGATCTGGGCACCATCAGGCAAAAAGTGACTGGTTATCAGTATCGGTCGCTGGCGCAGTTTGAGGATGACCTTTTCTTGGTGGTCGATAACTGCATGAAGTACAACAAGCCGACTACCTACTACTACCAGCACGCCGCGCGTATCAAACGCCATATCGACAGACTTCTATCTAGTGCACACACTGCCCTCGGCCACCTGCCTATTGATCCTACGACTGGCCAACTGATGGTTGCCTATGACCCAGATATATTCTCTTATGACGCGCATCTCCCCGTTTCGCCAAATGTCCTGGCCTCTGAAGAAGAACGCGCAAGTAACAGCGTCGAAGAAGAAACCACCAATAGCAAAGTAGATGCCACGGACAATACCGCTACTTCCGATCAACGCAAAACACAGAAGAAACAGTCATTGGAGACGCCTTCTTCTTCGCGCGTAACCCGGTCGCGGGCCAAGGATGCAGACGCCGAACCTCCTTCTACCGAGTTTGCCACCACAGCCATCGATCTGCAAGCGCCAGATACACGGACCAAGATATCCCTAGACAACAAGACTCCGCAGTCAGCGCCCGCTAACACCAAGCGCGAAAAGAACCGCAGACCACTGGCATCTACTCCCAGTAGGTCAGCCCGACGCATGACGCTGTTCGAGCAACTCTCGGTGCCCCCACCCGACGTGCGAAGCAGCCTTAGAAGGAAGTTTGTTCTGCATCATCCGGACCAAAGCCCAGAAGATGCGCCTGGAAGCGATATTCCCGATGATATCAATGTAATCAAAAGCAGGCTTCGAAGGGCCAGCAGCAATATCCTGGCGTTTGCCCCAATGACACCTAGGAAACGTGATCGTGAAGATGAATCCGACATGCAGGCTGCCTCGACTAGCCAAAAGAACCCCAGGGTATCAACTAGCTTAAGGAACCTGCCTAAATCCGAGCACTCTACGCCCATTAAGCTGTACTCGGGAACCCTGCCTACCGCCGCGTTTCTCAACGAAGACCCGTCAAAATACCCGGTGGGCACCGCGGTGTGGGCTAAAATGGCCTCGTACCCGTGGTTTCCCGCTGAGATCTGTAAGGACAATGATCCTAGAGCGCCCGAGCAGGTGCTTTTGGATAAGAGAGACGAGAGTTGCTCGGTTTTGGTCTTCTTTTTTAACGTCAATCCTGCCAATAGGACCTGGAAGTGGGTGTCGGCAAGGCAGATCTGCAAGCTGGGCGTCGATAGGCAGCTGGATATGACGTTTTTCAAGGCAAAAAAGGCCAAATCCAGCAATATGGCTCGCAGCATCAGACTGGCTTATATGGAGGCATGCAAAACCAAGGAAATAGAGCCACTAGCGCCATGAAATATATATATATATATATATATAAAACGAAATCCAAGCTGTTATTATTTTTATGTTGATAATGCGAATTTTTAAGAATGAGAATTAATTAATGGAAAAATGAATAGTGGAAATTTTCATATGTTTATATGTCGTTAACGTTCCAGACAAAGAGGAATCGCCGGCTGACGGTGCCCGGACGGCGCTCGACTGCCTTGCCAACGACCTCGACCATCATTGCGCTTCCCGAAGAGTCCTTGCGGATCTCGGGTTTCTTTGCAGCAGAGTAAACGCCAAGGCCCTGGCGAGTTAATGTTGATGGCGGACGGTTCTCCTCATCAGAAGAAGCTGTGCCCAAAGTGGCGCTGGTGTCAAAGCTCTGTCTCAGATTGGCCATGCTGTTGGACTTGCGTCGGGCACGCATCTTTTTCTTTGCCGGCAGCTGCTGGCCCTGTGTCGCGTTCAACGTAATCGTCGTGGTGGGAACTATCGATAGGCTGAACATGGCCGGCTTTCCAAAGGCCATGGGAACGCCAGCCTTTTTGCTCTGCGCGCCAAAGTCAAAGGCGCCCGAGTTGGTCAAAGTGTTGCCGCTAAGCGACTCGTCAGACATGGACCGTCCGACGGCTGACGTAGGAACCGCGCGTGAGCCGACAGAGTCGATAAAGATCTTCTTCGGCTGCGCGCTGGGCGCCAGGGCCTGCGTCTCATCAAATGCGTTATTATCGGCCGCCGCCTGGAGCTGCTTGCTCGATTGGCGCAAAGCCTCCGTAGTGCTCTCGAACTGCGCTTTGTGCCACAGCTTGCGCTGCTGAGCGCGGAACCGTGCAAACTCGGCGCTAGGCACAGTGTTGTTCTTGAGCTCCTCGAGCCACAAATCACGGTCAGCCAGTGTCTCTAGAAGCAGATAGACACGGCACTGCCAGTCGCTGTACTTGTACAGTGTAGCCTCGTCCTCATCAGAGTCGATACCCTTGATTTTATCGCCAAGACCAGCTGGGGCATGAGTCAACGTACGATTGATGTCGTCGTCGATTGCAGTGTCCTCTCTGCGTGCTCTGGGCGGCGAGATGCGCATTTTCTCCATACCCATCATTGCAACGGGCATCGAGTCAATTGCAGCCCTGGCATTCATCTGCATCTTCTGCGCTGTTTCGCCCGCGCTTGGCTTGCGAGGAAAAGCGCTCTTGCGGCGGTGTCTGTCGGTCATCGCTAGAGGAGACAGACGAAGCTCAATTCCAGTTGGCCCTATATTGACCAAGTCGCTTTCAGGAATGCCCGCGTCATGCAGATAGATCAGCGAGACCTTGGCCACAGGCTGCGCGCCCTTGACCTCGTCAGTCTCTGTCTCGTAAAAAAGAATTCTAGCGCTGCTAAGGACTGCCCAGTAGCGCTTCCAGGTAGAAAGACGGCCGCCACGGGTAAACACGCTGAGGTATCCACGCAGACGAGGTAGCTTGTCCTCGTCGTCAATGCGCGACCACTGCTGCTCGGTCTGCTGCTGGACTTGCGCTACCTTGTCAGCTTCCTCTTGCTCTTGCTCACGCTGCTGCCGAGCAATGCGCTCTTGGAACGTCTCATGCACAATGATGCCGTACTCTAGCACCACAGATACCTCGACATGCGAGCCGCCACGCATAGCGACCTGGTCCTGGTTGACTACAGGCAGCACGATACTGGTCCTGCGCTTCTCGCGACGATCAACCTTGAAATCCAAAAACAGCTCACCCAAGGGTTGTGGAGTAGAGCTTATAGTCGACGCATTTGAAAAGGCGCGAAGACGAGGGCCGTTGTAATTGATCTCGTGCGCAGACGTCGATGTGCTGGTGCGGCCACGGGGCAGATACGTCGACAGCCGTGCCAGTGCCGGGTGCTGCAAGTGGCTGGGCGGCTGGAATGGCGCCGCGTCTGACGGATAAAGGCTCGAGCTGGAGCCGCAGCCCATATGTATAGTATTCAAGTCTGCAACGGAGTTGGCCATCGACTGCGTGTGCTTCTGGACCTCAATCTGGCGGCCAGTCTCGTCGACAGTCTCCTCCTTTTGCACCACGTCGTTATCAACCACATATGCAGATTCCTCGGGCAGCGCAACCATGCTGTTTCTGGCACTTCCATTTGGCGAGGGTTGGGCGCTATAGCCAGTATAGGCTGGGTCATGCGCAGGGCTTTCCATGCCGTTTTTGTTGCGGAAGATCTTGCGAATACCAGCCTTGATCTTTGCCTTTGTCTTTGTCGAGCTGTTAGACAGCAGTGAGGGATTAGAGTCGTTCAGGATGCTGCGGCCCAGGTGTCTGCGCGAGGCAATAGACATGCGGCTGCCAATAGCAGATGCTGTAGTGTTCCTGCGCGAATGATGAGGCTGCGTGCCGTAAACACCGAGCTGGAATGAGAACTGGCGACTGACGTCAAAGACAAACGTGTCGTCCATCTTGGCAGACCATGTCTGATAGTCCTTGGGCTTACTCATGACAGGCGGAATCACAAATCGCTCTTCACCAACCTGTGCTACACACTGTAGATTCATGGCTACAAAATATTTTTTCCATCCATTCATCCAACAGAAAAATAAAATAAAAGGATTTGCAATACAATAGAATACAAAGGAAAGAAATTAGTGTCGGGGCCTGATTTTCCAACAAAAAAAAACATTTAGTGAAAAATAGGGCCGGTTTTAACAGTTTGGGGAAATGATAATGATTGACGATGGTCTACAAAGGAAAAAAAAATACAGGAAAATAAAAATAGACAAAAAATCAAGATTACTTACGCTTTGAGCTACCAGTATGTTTGACTTCGAGAACTTTGACAACAAACAAACCCTCGTTGTACATGTCAAAAGATTCCAGACCAGGACCGACGCTGTTTCTGTCCAGCAGACTAGAAACCTCAGAGGTGGCATGCACGCTGGACCGCCGCTGAGTGCGCCTCTGCTTGCCTCCTGCCGAGCTGCTATTAGTCCGATAAGAGCTCTTTGAGACCGAAGAGTTGCGGTTAGCCAGCGGAAGCGCCGTGGAGGACTCGTTGGCAGCATTGCTGATCCATTCCAAAAGCTCGGGGGCTAAATCATCTGTCTGACCGTCGCGCTTGGCCTTTACATGCACACGTGGCTTGGCTGCACTGCCCTCGTCAGAGTCGCTGAGGTAAAGCGACTCCTCGCTGGCCTTTGCACGCAGCGAACCGCCAGAAGTCTTGTCAACAACAACCCAGCTATCCTCAACTGCTGCAGACATTGTTTTGAAATTATCCTTAAAATTTATGGTTGTTTTTTTTGGTAGCGTGGTTGTTGTAGAAACAAAAAAAGTTGAATAAAAACAGTGAAATACAGCTATAAAGATAAGAAATAAGATAAAAAAGGTATGCAATAAGAATATATATATGCCGCAAGTTGAAAAATGAAAGTGAAGCGAAAGGGAACTTTGAAAAAGAAACTGAGCTAGTTGCACTTTGTTGAAAATATTTATATATGCGAAAAAATTATAAAAGAATTGGTATTGCTACTTGACGAAGCAAAACAAAGAGCGCAAGCTGAAATAAAACAAATAAACAAGAAAATCGCAATAAGGGGGACAGTGGGGGTTTGAGGGGTGCGAAAAAAGTCGAAAGGTCGAAAAGGTCGATTAAAATAGGAAGAACCAACGCCTGGCGTTTTTAAATAAACAGGCCCAGGAAATGCTCAGGCAACAAGCTCAGGAGCATAGTTAAACAGTATATGCTAGGTATTTGACTGAAGAAACTTAGGGAGGAAAAAGAGTAGGAGAGGAGGGGTGGGTTGTGCACCAGGGGCTAGAAAGTAGAGAGGGGCTGTGTATTTTCCATACCCATCCTTTTTTCATTTTGTTTGTTTGTTTTTTATCGCTGTTGATCCTTACAGGCCACGATTGTTTACGGATATGTAAACCAAAACAGAAAACCTGACTGAGTAAATCTCGCGTCTCCATTGTAAAAACGATGATGCTTCACTTGGAGGTTTCAAAGGTCATCAAAAAACGCGTTTTTTTTAGTTTCCGTCCTATTCACCTCCCTTATGCCAAGCCAATTTTGGTTTCAATGTGACAAATAGAATAAAAAACAAGCGATTTCCATACTCTATTGCGCACTATTGATGCCAGCCATGCCAGCCTCTCTGCTTTTCTGCAATTGAGGCCTCCGATGCCTGCACCAATTTTTTTCCCCTTGCACCAGCTCAATTATTTTTTTCATGCACACCGGACGTCTAGGTCAAAATAACATCATCATCATCATCATCATCCTTCTGTTTTTGAGAGAAAAAAAAACTAGGTCGGCGTAATAAGCGTGACCTTGCCTGTGTAGTATGCAGCAATTCAAACACTAAAGATTCTCTTAACAGTGACGCTTGTACGGCCTTTTTTTTATTCTCTTTTTTTTTTACTTGCAATAGTCTCATTGTTTGCTGGTTTAAAATGACTGCCCAAATTAATACGCCTTATTTTCCATTTGGCTATTCGTGTCTGCTTGTTTGCATGTCGCTTTTACTTTCTAAAACAGCAAACAATCATCAACCATTCTCCTTTTTTTTCGCATCCACTCCACTGTTTTCCATTCATGAATTGTTTCTCTCATTTCGATGCGGCTGCTCCCCACTTTCTGTATGTCCAATAAAATACACTCTTTTATTTTTATTATCATGTATTTGTTTCCGTGAAACTGGTCAAATGTGTAAACAGCATGTTTACTTGTCAAAGTCGCTGAGTCTAATTTTTTTATTCTCTAGCTGGAAATTTAAATATGAAACGTGAATCGGATTGCGCAGCCGCACATTAAATTAAAGTAAAACTGGTATAAGACGTTTTTTGAGAACGATTTGCACAGCGCCTTAACACGGACATGATCCAGCAGCACTGCCACATGTTCGCAAAAAAAAAAAATTCAATGCTCAGTCTTACTCGTTTTTTTTTTCATTCTGTTTACACTATACTCACGAATCACGCAAGGGTTTTCTCACATCAGTCAGTCAACAACAATAAAAAATTACCCGTTTTTTTTGGAAGGTCGCTGCATTTGTTTACGTTTTTTATTTTGGCTCTGGTGCATATCCGCAAAGTATAGTGCATCCATGACATATCACGCTCTTCGTTTTTTTTTAAAGAGCAAAAAAAATTAGGCCATGTGGCAAATAAAACCCCAAAAAAATGTAAGTACAGATGTGCTCTACAATGGGGCTTCCGTGGTTCGAACACGGGACCGTACGATCTTCAGTCGCACGCTCTCCCAGCTGAGCTAAAGCCCCAAAACAGCCTATTTCAGCCTTTTTCTATCATACTCTTTTAAGATTTTACTTGCATTTATAAATATATTTTATAAAATATCCATAATGTGCTGTAAATAAAATACTTTAAGTTTTAATTATTTTGTGATGGGAAAAATAAGCTGTTGGTAATTAATTTTTTCCCAAAAATAAAAAGCTATTTTGCAAATATTAAAAAAAAAA
>JANBOH010000022.1:0-88114 GCA_027478445.1 Coemansia asiatica | reverse complement strand
GATGGCAATGGCTACTACTACCACGGCTCCGGCCCAGCAGATGCAGGAGCAGGTTATTAATATCCTGCGGGTACAGCAGCACCAGCACCAGCACCAGCACCAGCACCAGCATCAGTATGTGCAGCATTGATCAAGAAAAGAGCAGTACTTTGTTCTTTATGTTGCTGGTGCTTATGCTGAGCTTTTCCTCCTCTCTTCTCTTCACCCACCCATTGAACAACTATCTATGTTCTTTGTTTTCATTTCGTGCTTTTTTTCTTTCTCTTTTCATTCTACTTATTAACAAGGAATAATGATTAAAAAAAATATCCTCATGAAGCATCGTTGAGAAATAAAAAGATGTGAAATTCTATTTTTCATTTTTTATTTTTTGGCGGGAGAGATGCCCCAGACACGCTCGATCCACGACTTGAGATCGAGTTTTTTGCTGGCAGCCTTGACGATAAATGGGTGGGACAACAGCTGGGTAGGAGTGGGCCGCAGACTGGGTTCCTTGATCAAGCAGCGACGAACAAAGTCACAGCACTCCTTGGTGAATCTGTCAGGGTTCATCTGGGGCACGGGCATATGGATGATATACTCAAGCAGCTCAATAACCGACAACTGTGGATGACCAGGTGGCGGAAACGGGAACTGGTTCTGCGAGACCTCAATAAGAGTCAGCCCCAAAGACCATACATCCGACTGCACAGCATACCGGTCACCCTGGATACGCTCCGGAGCCATATAATAGCTGGTACCAACAAAAGTCTGCGCAATAGAATCCACCAGCTCCCCCGATACACCAAAATCACACAACTTGATCTCGCCTCTCCCGGTAACCAAAATATTCGACGGCTTCACATCCCTATGGATAACCCGATAAGAATGCAGATGCACCAAGCCATTAAGCACAGCCACAGCAACTTTGCCCAAAACATTTTCTCCAATCTGCGCATTCATTCTGGCAACCCTCTTATATACGCTTTCCAGGCTACCTCCCTCGCAGTACTCCATGCAGATAGCAATGGACTGGCCGTCGTCGTCGGAAGAGTAGTAGGCGCCGTAGAATTTGACTATATAGGGCGACTGGCATTGCTTGAGGAGCTTGAGTTCCCGGACGATCTGCTTATGGTTGGTTTCGTCTGGGTAGACGGCCATGAGTTTGCGCGCCATTATTTTCTTCTTCGGCAGATACTCCACCTTGTGCACGGTGCCCACAGAACCTTCGCCCAGCTTCCTCATCACCTTGATGTTTTTGTCCTCCAACATATACTCCTCCTCCTCACCTGCATCCTCGACGACAGCAGCAGCAGCAACAACACCAGGGCCACTACTGGGTTTCACACCAGTTGCCGGGGCTGCCGAAGGTGACAACTTTGACGAGAGACTTAGCTGGCCTAGCTGTCCCGCAATATCACCCGAATTCACCGGAGAGGAAGATCCTAGTGGCTGGCTAAGCGCGCTATCGATAGAAAGCTGCGGCGGCAACGATGGTGCTCTTGCGGTAACTATAGATAACCCCTGGTTGTGCACTTCCCGAGACTGCTGTCGGGCCGCTAGGTCGCCCATGCTGTTGGTTTGTACCTGAGGAATTGTTAAACGGGGGAGTTGTAAGGACGGCGGAGCATGTCCGCGTGGTGTTGTTGGTGTGTAGAGACGTGGGGGGAGCGGCCGGGTTGGAGCTCTGGTGGAGGTTGCATTTGACCGATTGAGTGAAGCCATTTTCAAATGATGTATGAGATTGAAATAATAAAATAAAAAGATGTGACTAAAAGTTTATTTGAAAAAAAAAGAGTGAAAAACACGGAATTATTATTATTTTTTCAGTACCTTTTTAAAAAGGATTTATTTTCAATAATAATAGTAATAATAATAATAATAAAAGAAACAGAAAAAAATTAAGCGTGACAAAATAAGATATTAGCTTATTATGCACAGGCTTTCGGTGGATTTCTTTTTGAACGGACTCTGCTCACGTTGACGATATTGTTGCTGGTGGGCTCTCCGGGCCGGCATGGTTTTCGAGGCATCCTCAGCAGCAGGCACCAATGCTTTGTTTATGCGCTTCTCAAAATCCTCTACACTCGCAGACCGCCCATGATGACCCGTTGACTTATTTGCCAGATGCTCAGCCTTGGGCACAGCATACAGCGGCGACCCCTTGGTCATACCCGCAGCCAACCCATCGTTCTGTCTCTGCTGCCTCTCACGACTAGCAGAGCCCTCGTCCTCCATCCTTTGCAGCTCAACAGCCAATCGATAATCCTCATCCACCTGTTTCTCATCCTCATCCGCCGATTCCCTCGCATAATCCGCCCCATCGTCGTCTCTTCGACTAAGTACGTTAAACTCCGAGTCAAAAAACAAATTACCCTGCTGCCGTACATCACAGACAGACTCCCACACCACACGACTGTCGCCAGCCATGACATCGTCGGCGCACAGAATATAGAGCCCCTGGGATCGTTTGTACAGGGTACTGAAATGGTTATTCCTGAAAAACACCACCACAGAAAAATCCTCCAATGCATTTAATAAACGTTGTCTGCCATATTCAGTCAGCTGCGTCTGGTTGCTCTCCAGCCATAGGTTCGCCAGAACCGCTTCCCTGATATCCTCCGCCAGATCTTCACCCCGATTACCCACCACCCGCCCATTACTCTCCGCGTCCTTCCGCAATACAAAATCCACAAGACCCGTGTAACTCCCCTGACACTTCTCCCTGACTATCCGCGCCACCGCCCCGTCCTCCACCACCCACCCGTGTACCAGTGGCACGTCGAACGCCCGGAACAACCGAGTCGCCGGTCCCTCAATAAACCCATAGATGTCAGTCAACCGTATCTCTACATCCAGTCCATGGGTAAGCGTCGGCAGCAGCCCCAGGATCTCCTCGATATCCCACCCGCCCACTGTCTCTCTACTAAACAAATGGTTGCCCAAAAGACCCAGCAATTCTTCATCGGATATTACCGGACGCTTGCCCAGGTGAAGCCGTCCAGTGAGTACCAGGGCGTTGGTTAGGGAGATCAGCGGACAGGGTCCGTTTTCGTTCTGCGTCACTATCTTCACTTGCTTGCGCTCCATAGTCAACGGGTCGGTCCATGTTATGGGCTTCAGTCGGTAGTGCTGTCTGTCGTTGTTTGTGTCTGTGTTATCGTTGTTGGATGCTGTCTTGATGGGCTCGATGTTTGTCGACGAGAGTATCTCGAACGGCGTCAGCTCCTTGTCCGCGTCTTCTAGCCGCGCTGTGCTCTGCTGTCTCTCAGTCATAATAAACGAATTTATATCTTTTTCTTTCTTTTTTTTTTGTTTTAGTAGAATACGGATTTAAACTAATTTGTCTGTTGCAGCTTCTAGTCTTCAAGAAATAAATATATGTTATAAAGGCGGAAATAAACCTGAAAACAGCAATTTCGTAATTACACGAAAAAAAAGTCACTCACTCCTTTTTACTTGCCATGCATCATGTGACTGCAGCGCTGATCCAGATCTACAATGATCAAATCAGCCAACGCCAACATATTTTTCCTACTTGAACATCTCCCAGATGGCATCCGGGTTCTTGAACTCGTTGTCGACGACATTGACCAGCCAGCACTCGCTGGCCATATTATCCAAAAACCTAGCTTCAGAGCTCTCACGCGAAAACATATTCGCCCACTCGTGCCACGTCTGGAACGCCTCCGTGCGCCACGCCAAAAAGTTCATCTTGTCGATCAATGTCGGCTGCACCACCGCACGCCCCGGAAACACGCCCCACGTCAAAGCCGTCACAGCCGTTGCGTTCTCCGTATCGTTCTGCGCGCTATACGCATTGGTAACAAAATCGCCCTGCATGTTCGACGCATAGTACGTGATCCGAGGCGACGCCGACTGCAGCCGCGAGAGAAAAGCGGGGAACATCAGAGCCGGCACAAAACACTCGACAAAGGCCTTCTGGTATATATATCCGCCTCGCGGACCCCACCCGTATGTAGCGTCCGAGCTAGAAACCGCGTCCAGGGCCGGCTGGCTCGCCAACGTCCAGTAGCCCAGCTTGTTGATCCGCAGGAGCTCGTCGCGGATCCTCTGCGTCTCCGCCAACAATGGCTCGTCGCTCCAGGGCAACGAAGGGATTTCGCCTGCTACGTACTTGGCAAATAGATCGGATATGTCGCTGGTGGACTGCGGACGGCCCCAGGTACTCGCTGCGCCTTGGGCGTCGAACTTGAGCATCGCGCCGTATGCATCCAGGCTGCCAAACGCAGGAGACCGTGCGTCACCCCAGCGGCCATTGGGGAAATCGTCCCATGCACGCTTCGTCGCAAGAGACCCACTATCCGGCGGCACCATTGCTGACGCTGTGTTGGAAGGTGCCGCGACAAGACTCGCGCTGCTTGCACCACGCGTAATACCACTGCCATGCGCCATGCCCAGGGAAGCCAAGACTCTCTGCACGGTAGTTTCCAGATTCAGCGTAGTCAGATGCACGCCCATGATGCCCGCAGCCTGCAACCCGCCAACCATCTGGACGGCATGTTCGACACCCAGGTCCTTGATCGCCTGGTCGTTGCCCTTGACCTCCTCCACCCGAATTTTCAGCTCTTCGGGCACACGGGTCTTGGTCAAGTGCGCGAGCCGCCTGAACGACTGGTACGACTGGATCGGCAGCACCCCGGGCGCAATCGGCACATCCACGCCGTTCTCCCTACACCGCCTCTCCCACGCCACAAACACCCCGTAATCATACACCAATTGCGAAACCACAAAGTCTGCTCCAGCCTTTACCTTCTCCACAAAAAACTGAAAATCTGCGTCTTTGTCTGTGTTCTCGATATGGCCCTCGGGATACCCAGCGACTCCGATACAGAAATAGTCCCCGTACTGGTCCCTGATATACCGTACCAGGTCCGCCGCATATGTGAATCCACCGTCACATGCCGTCCAGTACTCGGTTCCACGCGGCGGGTCGCCGCGCAGAGCCAGGATATTCCTGATTCCCGCACCCTTGGCCTCCACCAGGGCCCTGTCTACCATGGCCTTGTCCATGTTGGTGCATGTCAGATGCATCACGGTCTCGATCCCAAACACACTCTGGCACATTGCGCATAATTCCAGGGTTCTTTGTGCCGTCGAACCGCCTGCTCCCCAGGTCACCGCGACAAACAGCGGCCCCAACTTGGCCATACGCTCGATTCGATCATACAGGTTCACCAGGCCCTATATACTGTAATATAATGATTTAGTAAGATTTTCTTTTTGGCTTATTGTTATTTTTGGCTTGCTGCTGTTAAGTGAATCATAATCCTTACCTGCTCGGTTTTGGGCGGGAAAAACTCTAACGAAAACCACGGCGTTCCACTCGCAATTGCCTGAGATATTTTTTCCGAAACCTTCATAGCAGTAAATTATAATAAAAATATATATATAAATAGTAGTTTTATTCAAAATGAATTAATAAAAAAAAGGTAAAGGTAAGGAGAAAACGCAGTTTCCCTGGACGTGCTCGATTGTTAAGGTTTTAAATAAATGCGCTACTTGTTTACATGCACACCTAATCGTTGATCTGATCTTCGTCGATTGACGATCCATCTGTTGATAAGGTTTTGGCTAATAAAACGGAACTACTTTGCCTCGAGCTTAACCCTTTCTTTTAGAGCAGTAAAGACTGTCTTTGAGATATAGTTCTTCTGCGGACCATTGACGTTATAAGTGATTTCAAAAGAGCTTTTGTCAAATATTTTGTAAGTAACATTGTATCTATCGTTTCCACATAAATGAGACCCCTTAGCACTCAGTACGCCGTCGGATACCTGATCACCAGTGAAACTTAGACTGTGAAATAGCCTATCACTGCGTCCATTCTCCACAAAATACACAGAGATAGAGTCTGCTAAATACCGATATACGTATTCGCGCTGGAAATCCAGGTTTTTACCAGCAGCAAGCGTTAAAACGCCCTTCTCATGATAGTGCAAAGCGCTGTCCTCCAGTTGTTTGAATATCGCTTTTCCCGCTGCTGTCACTGTCGTTGTAGACGACGGTTGTGTTGCCGCGGCATCTGCTTGTGTTGTGATAATGCGCTTAAAATCCCACTCGCCGCGAAGCGCTTCAAATATTTTTTTATTAACCGCCATTCCACAAAAAATAAATAAATAAAAAATATGGAAAGCGAGAAAAGAGAGAAAAATGTTGACAAAGTATCACGCCTTTTTTTTTCAAAAGAGGGTGCGAATTATAAATTGATTATATAATTTATTACTAAATAAAAAGAGAGAAAAAAATCACTTTTCGCTTTCATTCAATGCGCTGATGCGAGCAAGCGCTTGCTTTCTGGCATCCTGCATAACTTCGTTGAGCTGCTCAACAAAGATATTTACTAGCTTGGCTCGTCTCTCAAATGGATCTTCATATTTGCAGAATTCCAGGTTTTGGTCAAAAAGCGCTGGTTTGTCGGAACTGCCATCCGATTCTTCGATTTGCTTGCGAGCCTTATCCAATTTGTACCAAGTTCCTCTACGAGATCCTACTTTTAGCGCGCCTCTACACATCAATGAAAACCTGTCATTGTCGAACAAAACCCGATGAATCTCACTGACCAGCTGCTTCAAATGACCAATTCCTTGCTTGTCCAGAAAATGATCAGTCACATAGTCTTTAAAGTTGCCTGCCGAATCCATATGCCATCTCTTTTTATCGGCTATGTCCCTACATGTCTTGGACGAATCCTCTTTCCATTCATCCATAGGCAACGTACCATCATCGCTAGATCCAGAATTAGATCTGTTTTCAAAGCCAATTTCCAGTGTACCGCATATACACAGAAGATATAGCATGGACTCCCAGTCATCCAGCGCAGTTATAGGAGTATAAGAACACTCGAGATTGCCAACACTCTGAAACGGCGATGTGCCTACGCCTTCGGACTTTTTTTTGGCCAACAGCTCGTCAACATCAGCAGCCATGTCATAGTCAATCAATACCCCACGCACAGTGCCATCCTGCTGCCGAGTAAACATCACATTGTTCGAAGAGATATCTCGATGCAATATGTTGCATTCAGTATATATCGCTGTGTGCACCAGCATGACATCTGCTGCAACAACGATCAGCTCATCTATTGATTCTAGCTCGCTGATCCTATATGCGCATGGCTTCATAGCAATCCGATTGTGCACCCTGTGTGTTACTAAATCATAATAATCCAGATTCAAATCCTTTAGCACTTCTACGGTTGTATCTTTGACAAGTCCATCATCATCATCATCATTTTTCTTGGCATCTTCAGAATTAATCACCAGATCAGTGGGCTTTATATGAACAGTGCCAGCAGCTACAAGCTCCGGATACGTGCCCCTCAGGTCTTCTCGCTGCCCAAGCACCCTGTTAATCTTGTGCAGGACTTCGACTTCTTTGCTTCTTTTGTGTTGCTTATCATTTGGATCTTCCTTACGATTCCAAGCATTTTTCACAAAAACCAGCTTGCTAAAATCCTCAGTACCCAGGTTCTCCTGGTCCTCCACACAATAAAGACAAACAGTATGTCTGCAAAACGGGTCACCGATGATTTGCGAACGACCATTTATAAACAACGTGCTGATCTGCTTTGTCTCATCATCATATATATCGATCTCATGCCGATTTATCTCTTCTATATATCTGACACTCGGATCAAACCCCATTTGCTCGATACTGCAGAACGACCAATAAGCAAGCATCCTGACAAAATCACGCCTCCCCTGTTCACAACCCAGCTCCATGACATTCGATGAAACCACATATCCCTTGCCAAACACATAAGCAAGGGCGGTATTCTGAACAAATCTCAGTCCCCAGGCAAACCGCCTGGTATATGGTCTAGCAAGCAGGTTCCACGTATATGCGCACAGATTCATCAACGAATCTCTATTCCGGCTACCAATCTGTGCCTCAATAACAGTCAGCATATTCAAGTAATCCGGCCTTCCCTCATCAACTCTATCGGGCCTATTCACCTTGTTTGTAGATACCACGAGCCCCATATCCACCCATTTATACACCGACTCGCCTTTATCCTTATTTTTGTCATGCACATAGACGTCAAACCCACGCAGTGGTTTTACTTCCTTGTCCCCAGAATACTCGTCAATGGCGTCACAGATAAACCGGATAAGCGCACTGATACTCGGGTACATCTGTCTCTCATTATCAAAAGATGGCGGCGTATTCTCGTCTCTCCTAAACTTTTTTTCTCTGACCAATTTCAGCAAAGAATCATAGTCACCCGGCTCATGCTTTTTATCCACCAGCAGTGTTCCCATCAACTCACTAACACTAGTATCCTTGGCCAACCCAGGTCTTTTCTTCATCTGAATAGACTCTTCTAGCTTGCCAGCAACAAAATCAACAACCCTTGTTACATATTCCTGCGCTTTCTGATCTTTAGGCTGTGCCAATAACATCAGATCAGAAACACTGATTAGCTTGTTAATTATATCACTGGATTCTTTGGTCTGCAATGGTTTGACGACCT
The DNA here is from genome assembly GCA_027478445.1 of Coemansia asiatica. Classification (NCBI taxonomy): domain Eukaryota; kingdom Fungi; phylum Kickxellomycota; class Kickxellomycetes; order Kickxellales; family Kickxellaceae; genus Coemansia; species Coemansia asiatica. Next base: position 79,638 of record JANBOH010000022.1, on the reverse strand, counting down.
TCTCCGATGGTCCTAATAGTTTATCAATATCCTGGTCATCAGAATCGGATGCATCTTGTAGTGTATCGCTGGCTGAGTTCTCGCTGCTCTCTTCTTGCTTTTTCTGCCTTTTGCAGTCCAAGCTATTGCTGGTTTGCGAAATCGCTTGTGTTTGGATCGGTCTTTTTTTGTTAAAAATAAGCGTTGATAAAGGCTTTTTTTTTCATAAAGTTGAAGTAATTAAAATGTTGTTTATAACTGAGCTTGATATAGAAAAGATTTGACAAAAATAAATGAAAAAAGGTTGGTATTTATTTACTTTTTGCCATTGAAATGGCTGCGCAGAAAAAAAAACTAAATATAATTATTAGTTTGTTTTATTGAGGATCCGATCTTCAAAATATTTTTTTTTCAATTGTTTTATTTTTTTTTCTGATCTGCCTTGCTGTTTTCAGATCTTTTCATACATCTCGTTTTTTTTTTTTGCAAAAAGAAATATATGTTTGTTGTATTTGGATTTAATAAAATGTATCAATAAAAACAATAAAACAAATACATATATATATATATGGAACTAAATGAAAATAATTTATAAGTGAGAAAAATCATGCTTGACGGTCAACATAAGCACGCATGCACTGTCTATCATACAAAAACATTGTCAAAACAGCAGCCGCCAGGGCACTGCATCCACCGATTCGCAAGACAAAGCCGACAGCCTCGGTGCTTTTCTCCTTTACAAAAAGACCAACAAGACTCTCAATAGCCAAAAACTCCACAGTCCTAATACCATTATTGCCGCCATTATGACCGCCATCCTGCTGCTGATGAGCGCCAAACCAGGCAAATACAAGAGATGATATGGCGTTAATGACAAACTGCGGCAGCACAACATACATGTTGTGGATACCCAGGATGGCCCCGCCCTCTAGACGGTCTTCTTCGCTAGTCTGAGTCCTTGTTTCATTTTCATGCAAAGTGCGCTCTGCAGTGTCAGCCTGGACAAACAGGCTGGAGCGCATAGTCGACCTGTCCTCGTCCTCGTCGAACGCGCGGACAGTCGAGCCAATACTGTCGCCACGAGCATCCGCAGCAGAAGCAGCAGCAGCAGCAGCAGTGATGGCGGCCAGACGAGTGGAAACCACACGCGGCGACGAGCCAACAATGTACTCCTCCTCGGCCTCATCCTCAGCCTCGACCTCTGCTTCAGCTTCGCAGCGGCTCTTTTCAGACACAATGGCCACATATTCGCCAACCATGGCAAATGGCGCCCACATTGCCAGTGCCCACGGAAAAGCCATGCCGATGATAAGCACCGTTGCTCCACGCACATCCTCGACCAGGTATGTTGCCAGAAGCAGCATGCACATAGCGACCAATGATGCGCGCCACATTGTGCGCAGCCCGACTTTCCACCGGTTGCCCAAGACATCGTCCTCGTCCTTGACTACCAGTGGTAGCAGAAGCGAGCATCCGAGCGAGGTTACCGAGTAGAGGAACAGGGCAAACGATCCTGCTCTGGTTGCGCGCTCGATAAACTCGGGGTCGGCTGGGTTGCCTGTCCGAGCCATAATCTCAGTGACCCAGGTGGTGGCAAAGAACAAGAACGGGAACCAGGCGACCCAGGCAAAGAACTGTACATTGCAAACACGCTGGACAGGCGCTGGCAGCGATATCACGCCGCGCCAGATGGCCCTCGCCATATCCACCCACTCGCTTATAATAGAAGGAGAAGAAGGAGAAGATGGAGAAGGTGTGGCAGCGACAGCACCAGTATTGGCATCGGAAGAAGAGTTTTGCGAATTTGACGCGGTTGCAGCGATAGCAAGGGGCTCTTCGCGCACAGCGATACATGTCCATACAATAGTGATCATAAACACAATTGTCGCAATAAGGCACAGAGCCTGCATCTGCGAGGCTGTTTTCCAGGGAACCAGAGTGCGCAGATCAAGGAACCCAACCATGTATCCGGTGACGCTGCCCAGGTTTAACATCCTTCCAGCATACGCATTGGCCATATCCTGCTGCTCCAGCGGCGGAATATCCAGTGCCAGGGCGCGTGCACATGCTTGTGACGTGTTTATGCTAAAGTCAAGCACATAAAATCCGATGACAGCCAGCGCAATGGACACCCTGGTGACCTACAGAATAAAGCACATTGTAGAGAGCGACACAATAAGGAAAAAAGCGATTAGTATGTGCGTGTTTGCGCAGTGCCTTCCTGGCCAATCACAAAGACTAGTAAAAGCCATAAAAAAATAAGGGCTTTTTTCCGTTGAAACTTACAAAAGCATTGTATGCGGGGTTTGGAGTCCCCGCAGGATCACCCATGGTTTCGCCAAGCTGAAAGACTTGCGCCAGAAACACTGCCATCTCGCGCGCATAGGCAATAGCCACTACCGAAGCGACGACAAACGCACCTCCGCCAATGATGAACGGCCGCCTCCGACCCATCTTGGATCTGCACCGATCGCTAAGCCGACCGACCACAGGCTGGATGACAAGACCAGAAAGCGGACCAGCCATCCAAACCAGAGTCATCAGCGGCTTGGACAGTCCCAGGGAAAGCAAATACGGTGTGCCGTATCCCAGCTCCACGGTCCATACAAACTGAATGCCGGCCAGCAGCACCGTCATGCTCAGCATCTGCCACATGCTCATTGGCTTGCGCTCGCCAAAGAGAGGAGCATTTCTGGTGGTCATGGACCGCTGCTGGTTGCAAGACGGTGGTTCTGAGAGCGCTGCTGCTCTTGCTGGCTTTGTCGAGCTAGCGGCTGTCGAGTTTGCTGGTCGCCGGTCCTGTGTCCCGTTGAGTAGCGGTGTGTTTTCGGTCCGCATTCGCTGTGCAGGCGACGCAGGAGCACCACTGCCGCTGCTGTTGCTATTGTCGCTGGGCTTGATGCCCTGTCGATTGACGACGGAGTCCATAACTGATAAAAAAGAAATAAAAAGAAAAAGAAAAACTGAATTCAAAACTACCTGTGTATATAAGCTATAGCTCTAATATAAAAAGAAAAGTATTACTATAATAATAAAAAACAGAAAGAAGGAAAAAAAAAAAAGAAAACTATGACGAAATGATTTAGTGTTTGAAAGAGAACGAGAGAAAGAAATAAGAAAGTGGAAAGAGAATATCACTGCTTTTTTTTTAAAATGTATATAAGCTCTGTGCTTAGCCTCAAACGCAAATGAGAGGAACAACAAGCGCATATCTTCTCGGCTATTTATACTTTTTTTTTTTGGTGAACGCCCGCAAGGCACGTGCCTTGTCCGCTTTACTCACTTGCCCATCTTTTTATCTTTTCAGTGTATCTTTTCAGTATGAAGTCAGGCTTCGAGGCATCAAGCTGGCCTGATGGCCTTTCCTCATACGTTTTTGTTTGTTTGCTGGTTGTAACATGCTTTTCTTGCTATGGCCATTAGATGCACCCAACCACATGCTATAAAAAAAAAGAGGTCCTTTTCTTGTCTCGTGTTTTGTATATGAAAAAAATTGATCATTAGCTCATTTTGTTTTATAAATGTGACCGTTTGATTTCTTGCATATAAATTGAAAACACATAATTGAAAGAAAGGGATGTGAAAGGGCCAAAAATAAAAAGGAAATATATAGGAACTAGAGCAAAAAAAAATCGTGTATATCCCAGTCACAATTGCAAACAAGCGACAAGTAAAAAAAAAGCCTATTACAGAGAACCAAGTCAACTGCAGGAACAATTGAATTAGACATGCATTTGACATGCTTTTGTTGTGCCTGAATTGATCAATTAGTTTTTTTTTCTTTCATCCGATGCAAAGGTGAATAAAACGCAAATGAAAAAAACAACAATTTTTTTGGTGCTTACATTATTCTTGCTTCACAGTGAGATACCGTCCTATTGCAAAGCAAGGAAACAAAAATTTTGTTTGCAGAGTATACTTTTATTCCTTTATTTTTTTATCCACTTTTTTCATTGTGACTATATCAGTGTGAAAGAGAATAAAAAGAAGAGTATTATAGAATAAATCTGACAGAGGGATAGTGATATTGTCAACTCAATCAATTATATATATATTTGTTTTACTCAAAAAAAAAAAAAATCAATCTACTTATCTCTTTCCATCTCTATGTGTTGGACGACGACTTGCCCTGCAACACAACAGACCAAGTCTTGCCATCGACAGCAGGCGGACTAGAGACCGAGCATCTCCCAGCAACCATCTCCATAATCCTACCACCAACCACCTTGCACCGATTATCCCTCCCATCCCTGCCCTTATGCTCAACCACAATCATCACCCGACGACCCTTATCCAAAAGATCCAAAGCCTTTTTAATCTTGATCCCCAAATCATGATCCCCAATAGTAGCAGACATCTGGATGCTCTGCTGTTTGGTGCTTTTTGCAGCCGCCTTCATGGTTTTCTTCGCCTGGCGCTCTTTCTCATAAAGCAGCTTCTTCGAAAACACACGACAGGCAGGTGGCGACCTGTGTGTGTCAACCAGAATAAGCGTGTACTCGGATCTGTCCATTGTATTCAGCACATGACTCAGAGGATGCACGCCATCGACTACGCCGTCCAGTGTAATCAGAGTAATCATCGGATGCTGGATCTCCTCATCCCGAGGCGCCCTTTCCTGGGATAAAAACGACGATTCTTTTCGCGTCTTTTCCAATCGCTTCTTGATGGTTTTGTCTATCTTTGCCTGCAATATAGCTTTGTTACGAGGCAGCTCTGGCGCCCGCTTATTGATGCCATTATTGTTAAAGCGCTCGGACGTCTCAGTTCCATTTGCACTTGTGTTTGCAAAAAATGGCGGTCGCTGTTGCTGCGGCTTTATTGCTGTTGCTGTCCGCTGAAAGTCGAGATTTGCTGTTGTCCATGCTTTTCCCCCCAGAGGTATTCCTTGAGGTTTGCTCTCATTTTGTCTGTTTTGCTGTGATGAAAAGGATCCCATGCCTCCGCTAAAGTACCCCAGCACTTTTGGTCGGTTTGTATCGTTTTTGTTTGCTGTTGTTTTGGTATCGGCTTCGAATCCCCAGTTATGAAGCGCGGTCGCTTGGAAGCCCTTGGAAAGCCGCAATTTGCTCGCTGACGCCAGCTGTCCGACAATTCTGGTTTGATTGGCTCTCTTAACGAACATGGCAAACCAAAAAAAAAACAATAATAATAACAAAAACAAAAACAACTATGAATTAGGAAGCAACAAAACAAATTAGCTCTATTAAGAAAAAAGTGAAAAAAAAGATAAGCCAGAATCAGTTTTTTTTTGTTGATCCAATCAGAAAACAACTTTAAAACACCATTCTCTCTCTATCTCTCTCTTTCCCTTTTTCACTTTCCAATACAAAATTCGCTGAACAGGGCATCGAGAATATCCTCTATTCCCACGTTACCAGTGATTTTGCCCAGGGCATCGCTGGCAGCACGCAGCTCCTCTGCTGCCAGCACAACTAGGTCCTCTTCGCCGATCCGATCAAACGCATCTAGATGATACAAGCAACGCTTCAGATGCTCCCGATGCCTTGCCTTGGTCAGCGGCATCGACGACCCTGCAGACCGCCCCCAGGACTGGCGGATATCATCGGCCACCTTGCCCATCAGGGCATCCCACCCATGCATAGTCGTGCACGATACCAGGGCAACAGGTGCCCCAAGTAGCTGCTTCTGAGCAGACACCCACCGATCGATGGCTTGCTTGGTCATAGCGCTATCAAGAGTACCCAGCGTGTCTGACTTGTTGAGCACAACAAACGTATGCGGAAGATACAGAAGCCGTTTCCAGTCGGCATCGTCCAGCACTTGCTCAAGGCTGGTGCATCGGAGCGCCTGAGCTGCATCGAGCATAAAGATCCGCACATCTGCATTTTCGGCCGCTTGGATCGCTCGACGGATGCCCTCTATCTCGATTACGTCGTCGCTGCTTTTGCGCAGCCCTGCCGAGTCCCGCACCACTACTGGGTAGCCGCCAATATCCAGCGTTGTTTCAACGATGTCTCTAGTTGTGCCAGCAATCGGCGACACAATAGCAACCTGTCTCATAGCTAAAGAAAAAAATTTTTATCACATTTGAAATAAATGAATAATACTGGGATTAGCTTTGTAAATCGAAACACTCCAAAAACAACAAAGTACTTTGTTCTTTTTTATACAACTTACCTAGCTTATTAAGCATCGTGCTTTTGCCAGAGTTTGGCGGACCGACAATGGACAGAGCAACGCCGCTCCGCATTATCTCGCCTCTTCGCCGATCATCCAGATGACCAGCGATCTCCATCCTCAGCGCATCGACATCCTGCCGCACCTGCGCATACACGCCGTCCTCGATGTTTTCCTCTTCGCTAAAGTCAATGACTGCCTCGATCCTTGCTCTAGCACCGACGATTGCCTCTCTCCACCGACTGTACTTGATATAAAGCTCGCCGTCTATCTGTCGAACAGCCAGCTTTCTCTGCTCCTCTGTCTCGGCGTTGATCAGATCAGCGACTCCCTCGAGCTTTGTCAGATCCATCTTGTCGTTGTCAAATGCCCTTCTGGAAAACTCGCCAGCGGCTGCCATTCTGACGCCGTTTATATCGCCAAGTGCCTGCAGCACACTGCCAATCACCGCTGTTCCTCCGTGTATGTGGAACTCTGCCATGTCCTCGCCTGTGTATGAATGCGGGCCTGGAAACCACAGGCAGATGGCGGTATCCAGCGTGTTTGAAGCGTCCAGCGGATGCGTGATCCGGGTCATTGTCGCTTTGCGAGCGGCAGGCGGACACTTTGCAGCAAGCATCTGGCTAAGAACGCTCGCTGTCTGAGGACCTGATACGCGGACTATTGCAATCGCTGATTTTCCGGGATGCGTGGACAGCGCAAAAATCGTGTCTGCTGATGGCGACTCTTCGAGTGTCTGACGATGACCCGATGCTACTGCTGCTTGCGAAAACGCATTTAGCGACGGTTTACGCAGCGGGGAAAGTGGCTGGCGGCGGATCGACCTAATACTAGCATGCGTACCGACAGAAAAAAGCTGTCCTTTCAGTGCATGCATGCTGCTAGTAAACAGGTTAGGCTAGTGAATAAATTTTTTGAAACTGAAATGGCGGAAATAAAGATATGCTGGACAGAGCCATTGTGCAAACATTTTCAGAAAAAAAATTAATGGCGGAAAGAGGTTATTTTGCTTTTTGGCATATTTTGCTTGATTTTGGGAGCTCGCAAAATTTCAAGTAAATTATTATTAAAATTGATTTTTATTCTAGCTGTTGTTGATTCAAATACATGCGCTAGTCGCCCAAAAAAATGTTGTTGATTCAAATAGAGCTCAGACTATCAAGAGGAACCAGACATGTCACTCTTGTCTACTATAAATCAAGCGGTAGCTTTCCACATTATTTTCTCAGACAAGGGAAAAAAAGAAAAAAAATGCTGGATGCATTTCTGATGCTTTCACTTCATTTTTTTTAATGATCTTCGTGGAATGCTTTTTTTCAAATTTATTTATTTTCCTTTTGGTGGTAAAAAATCAAATAGAAGTGATGACACCATGTTGAAACGGATAATGTGACATGTGCATTGACAATTGAAATGGAGAATTTTTGGCATTTTGATAAGTGGAGGGGTGTGAATAAATTAATAAAATAAAACGTTGTGTTTTTTATCTCTGCTTGCTTTTATTAAAAAAAGATGATGTAGCAGAAAAAGTGAAATAATATCAAGATATCTTTTCTGCACCATCATACAAAAACGGAATACACCACCCAAAAAATTAGAATGTACCGCCGTTTGGATAAAAAAAATATGTACATGCATTCAGACAATGCTATTATTGCTTTATTTTTTCTGTTCACGCGATACGGCGAATAAAAAATGATTTTGCTTCGATTTCCAAAGTCCATAAATCAACCAAGACAAAAAAAGAAATAAAGCAGAGCAATATAGTGCATTTTTGCAATTGATTTTCATTTTTTACTTGGATTTAATAAATGCATGTGCCCTGCCAGCTTTTGTTAATCTCATTTTGCTGTTGCTAAAATCGCTTATTATTATTTTGACTATCCCATTTATAAAAAAATTTGACAATAACTGACAATTACTTTTGTCACCAAGTTTGGTAAACAGGTAAAAAACGCACTGTATTGCAATCTATGTAAACGATGATGTCAAATGACAAGAGGGATAGACATTAAATTAAAATAATGCCTTTGACTCTTTTCAAATCACACGCACTTATTCATATTTATATTCAACAATGCACTATAATTTCAAGACGACATCGCACGAAGAACACTTAAAAGCTGAATTACAAATGGCCCGTTGGATAAAAAAATAAATTAATTTTTGAAATTGTCCGCAGCCACGCCCATTCAAAAACAACAAAAAAATTATATGTTTTTGCAAAAGAATAATATAGAAAATTAAACAAATAAGCAAACAATCCATTCAACCATTCAAGCTATCCGAAAGATTGTCTTGCACAAATGAATCAACCAACCAACACATATATTAGAAGTGATGCAATTGTTTTTCTTTTTGATTTAGCTAGAGTAAAAACGTAAAAAAAAGGCACAAATATATTACTTTGTTGCAGCAGCCTAACAGCAACGGATGATGCATAAAGAGCTTACCGAGAATCTGAGTCACAGAAAGTAAAAAAAAATGCGCAGTTACAAAAATGCGCCATTTTGATCCTGCTTTCTCATTCTACTCCCAATCCCCTTTTTTCTGATGTCTCTTTCTCGATTTCTTTCTTGTCCAACTGCTGTCGACAAGATGTGCAATAAGAAAAGAAAATAAAAAATAAAATAAATGGCTGTATAAACGTAGCTCTTGTTATCTGTGGATCACATATTGCACTCTTTTTGATTGTTTTAATTGTTTGTCTATCCATCTGTCTGGCTGTTTGAGTGTTGCTAGCTGTTTATGATCATTTCTGTTGTCACCAAAACAAGACATGTGCATGACCTACGGACTCAAGTGACCGCATTCTTTTACATTATATTATATTTCATTTCTTTGTTTTCTTTGCAGAAAAAAGTAGTGGGGGGTCAGTGTCAGCTGCTTCTAAAAAAAGATAAACAGAACAACGTAGTGATTAGATGCGACATGTACGAAAATAAAATAAAGCAACAATTTTAAAATTTCATTAACAAGGTACATGGAAAGAAGAAAAGAACGAGTAAGCATGTGCTTGCTAAACTTTTTTTGTTTTTGTTGTTTGTCTTTTAAGGTCTTGCTTGGTTGTTTGCTTTTTTTTCTTGTTTATTTTTGCAAAAAAAAAAATAGTGGGGACACATCTATTTTTTTTCTTTGCAATAAGCAACAGAGAAAAACATCATGGAATAGTGAAAAGCGCATAAAAAACAACAGAGTGAAAAAGAAAAATGGCGGAATGCGCCATACATATAGAGATGTGTACAATTAAATGTTTCGAGTTTAAAAATTCATGCTATTACGCATAACGACAATATCAGCTCTAGCAATAGCAAAAAAAATTTTTTTTTCTTGGTGATTACGTATGACCGTAGTGGTGCCAATAAAATGAACAAGCGAAACATGTATTCCAAAAAATTTTCATGTTATTTAAAAACGAAATACACACGCATATGAATATATGAGGCAAGAAGAGGTCAGAAAACCAAGAGGACAAATGAATATTCCGCTGCAAAGCGCCATGTCATGTTATGCCATGCCATGTTCATGTCCAGGTCTGTTTTGTGTGTGTAAATGTAAAGCTGCATCAACATTATTATCCATTTATAACAAATGAAGCAACAAATGAAAAAATTATTTCTACTTGTTCCGTTTAATTCCAAAAAGAAGCAGCAATAACGAGAGCCATATTGTTAACCAATGTGTCCAGGTTTTTCTCATTTTACAGAAATCAAACAACAACGGCGGCTATTTCACACAGTATCCCTTGGCATCCGTTTATTGGGCCAGGAAGGGAACAATGGTTCAAATTCATTCTTGGGTGTTGAGTTGACTTTCAAGGTTACTTTTTTCTTTTATCGCATGTTTGTTTAGCAGCATTTAGCAGCAGCAGCAGCAGCAACAGCAAGGTCTGTCTGCATTTTTCAGGTTGATTGTCTAGAAGAAAGCGAGCAAAGGGGTTTATTTTGAATGATTAGTGATACAATACCAGCTCGGTATTAAGGTGCAATATAATCCATCTGCCACCACCAAAGATGCACAAAAGCGGTGCGTTTCTTTTTTTACTTATTAATTCAGCAATGCTCATCTAAACTGGTAAGTATCCTTTTTTTGTTGCTGTTGTGTTCTAGAACCGCTGAATACAGAATCAGAATTCAATATCAAAATAAATCATATAAAACAAAGCGCAAACAAGCTGTTGCAAATCAATTTAATAAACAATTATTATTTTGCCCAAAGCAATTTGCTATTGAACACATGTGTTCAATATAAAATATAATCTGAAATTGGCATAGTTCTACGATCTCAGAAATTGCATAGTATTTTATCCTCCCCCTTTCCTTATTCAAATATAAACTCACGCACTTGCTCTAAAAAAATAGCTGTCTTTGGGTTTGGGTGTTTGTGTGCGGGGGGAGAGAGACATGAGTTAAGAAAAAAGGCGAAAAATAAATACATTGGGAGCGCTTTTTTTTATTGAAAGCAGATGACGCTGTGCGATTGCCAGCGTGGAGAAATAGAAAAATAATAAAGATAACTGACCCATCTGTTTTTATTTGGTGGCAGAGATTGTTTATAGATTAAAAAATATGAGCTAATATGGACGCAATATATATTGATTGTAACCAGGAAACCAATTGCGTGATCGTAGTGCACTTTTAGCGACTATTGTCTAATCAAGAACATCGTATGAGGGCAAAAAGCATGGAAAGGGAAACGCCAGCTTATGAAAAATAGAAAATAGGAAATAGCGATGCAAATCGTAAATTAAGGCCGCTAGACATAAAAAGATCAAAAAGATAGGTGATAAGAAGGGAACCCAAATGGGTAGAAAGCAATTTACTTTAATTTTTGGGCCAAGGCACTTCCAATCAATCTCTTCTGCCTCGTGTTCCTCTTTTATTGTAATTATCAAGTTAATTGACAAAACCTGTCCAATGGGCTGGTACTCACCCCCCCTCCCCATCGGGCAACCCACCCTTACCTCTATCCTCTGTTTGCCATCTGTAGATTTGCACACAGAAATAAAAGTAGACAAGCCAAGTTTCAAAGCGGCCTAATTTTCTGTTCACTTTTTATTTAAAAATGAAAAAGGGAAAAAAGGTTTGTATTTGTTTGTTTGGACTCATTCGAGAATTCATATAATATATTTTATATTTACTTCCGCGTTTGTTTGCGACCCTTACCCATTACACCCCCCCCCGGCTGGTCAACTGGGAGGATGGGTTTGGAGACACGCTTTTAATTGGGTTGCTCTTTTTTTTACCTTCTCTGTTTGCTACAAGAGCAACAGCAACAAAAAATTTTTATTACACATGTGCCTGAAATAAATAACAAGCAGATATTTTGAGTTTTGCTGCGAAACAGCCCTTTTGGTCATTTTAGATACTTAAAGACTCGTTGACCCACTCCCCAGCCTTCTTCTACCTTTTCTTTTTCATCCGACTTTTCGCTTTTTATTTTTCTTTCTCCCTCTTTTTTTTCTTCTCTTGGTCCCTTGCTTTCAACAACTATTAACAAACAAACAAAGCAAACCAAAACAAAAACTGTTTTTCTGGTGTTCTTGCTCTACTTTATTTAATATTCCAAACTGGATACACCAACCTTATTTTATTAAAGCATAATACATTGTAATATACTGCGAGTTCAGAAATATAAAGGAACCGGAGCTTTATTGATTTAAAATATTAAATTTTCTATTCAATTTCAATTTCTTTCCCCCCTTTTTTTATTTGCATCTGATTTCTCCTTTTTTCCATATATTTTCTTTTTCTGTCCTTTTTGACACTATCCTCGATTTCTTGCAAGGACATAGAAACATCCATCCTTATTATCATTATTTTTATTAACATTATTATTATTATTTTTATTGTTCCTTTGGCTTATTAGCTTATATATTATTTTTGTAGAAAAAAAAGACATTTCATTTTATATAGATATGAATTCTCATATAAGCACTTCGGCATTTGACCAGCGTCTTCCGCCGGTTTCCTCTGCCACAAGCAGTGGCGGCTACCGTCACTACCAGCACCATCATCATGTGCATGGATCGCAGCACTCGATGCCCTACTACAACCCGCGGCTGTCGGCTGGGCCTAGCCCGGGCTCCACATACTTTGAGAGCGGCGCTGCTTCTTCGTCTATATCCATGTCGCTGTCGCCACCACCACAGCATCAGCACCAGCATCAGCATCAGCACCAGCATGGTTCTCTACATCATACTCCAACAATCAAGGGCAAGCGCAAGAGAGCCAGTCCTCAGCAGCTGGAGGTGCTGAACAAGGTGTTTGCCAGCACGTCGTTCCCGCCCACAGACATGCGCAACAGCCTTGCGCGCGAGCTGGGCATGACTCCACGGACAGTGCAGATCTGGTTCCAGAACAAGCGCCAGGCCAGCAGGCAGCGCGATGGCAATCACAGCCGCAACACAAAGTCGATGGCTGGACCGGGCACCGGGATCCTCAAGGGGTCACGGAGCATGTCTCCAGCGTCTACTAGCGGCGGCCGCGTGTCCCCGTCGCCTACTGCCAGTCACACACCGTCGACTACTGCTGCCTCGGAACAGCAACTGATGGTGCTTGTTGAAGCAGCTACTGCGTCCTCGGACTCGGCATCTGTGTCTCAGACGCAGACGCAGACGCAGGGGCGGGTGGCTACTGCTGCTTGCAAGGACAATGCATACGTGACCGCCCCCTCATATCAGCAGCAATACTCAAAGCAGGGCGAGGGCATCACGCTGCCATCGTTTCCAGCAGCGCCTCTACCAAGCATGTGTCTCGGTGCACCACAGACTCCAAGAGGCGAGCTTGCAGAAGAGCCCCGAGCTTTTGCACGGCAAGTTGCTGATGTCTGCGTGCCCTCGGCCCTGGCTGCTGGCTCCAAGAGACACAGCTCGGGGTCTCAGTATGCCCACACGCGCCATGACATGTGGTTCGCTGAAGACACTCCTGCACGACTCGACTATCTCTATAGCCACAACTCACGCTCACAGCTGCTTTCTCCTCGTCCTCGTCCACGCAACGCTGTCAATCACTACATCACTGGCGCTTCTGCTGGTGCTATTGGTGACAAGAGCGAGGCAAGGGCGCAGGCTCCGCCTCCATGCACTGTTCCTGTGCAGCGCTCGATGTCGCTGATGGACATGCTCAATGCCCCTCCTGAGCAACGCAAACTTCCTCCGTTGCCTCCTATTGCTCCTCTTGGAAACTAATGTTTGCAACCCTTTAAAAGAAAAATTAAGCGGTGTCGTGTTCGGCCTGCTTGTCAATATCTGCGCATTTTACTTTTATTCCTCTTATCCAAAAACATGAAAAAAATGCATTTCCACTATTATTATATGGATTTGATTCATTTGTTTTCCATTGCAAGCATATAGACTGTGACAGCATAAAAATATACATAAAAAATTGAGAGCATATTGATTTCTTTTTTATTATTAATTTGTAATTTTTTTCTTGTTTCCTTATTTTTTTCAATACAATCAATATTTCATTTATCAAATATAATACGTATATGTTTTTTTTATTCAAAAGATATGTATTATTTGGTTTTGTATTTGAAATCATGCATTCTTAATTAAAAAAGTACATGCTAATGATAAATAGGCAAAGCAGTATAGGGAAAAAAGACATTCTACAACACTTTTTTATTATTCACATTTATTAATTTGCCAATCATTTTTTTATTTTGTTATTTGTCTTTGCACACTGTGAATGTAGAAACACTTGCAAAAAAAAAGAAAAACCAATGTACATTGCACATGTATTATTTGCATAATTTTTTAATACATGTGCCAAAAAAATGCTGCTCCTTTTTTTTGGGGGGGTTTTATTCTGTAAGTAAGAATGCGGATGAATAATAAACGATACGGAAAAAAGACGGCAATCACAATAAATAGACACCAGTGTTTATTAAATATTTTTTAGCATGTCTCATTTACACATTTTTTCGTAAGCGAACATGTTGGTAAAAAAAATAGGGACAAGAACAAAATGAACATAATATATTGCTAGAAACAAACAAATTGATAACGATCAACAAAAATACATGAGTCAAAGTCAAAATAAAACAAGGGACAATATTGTTATTTTCCAAATGACAAACATGGGAATAAAGAACTAGACATTTTTTATTGTACTTTTTTTATTCACAGTCCGAATTAAACGGATATTAATGTTTACTCATTATCATTATCCCCCAATCCAACTTCAATCTATACAATGAGTGCTATTTTTATATAAATTTTTTTTTTACAATGTTTCTATTTGTGTTTTAATTGACTTCTTCACGCCATATCCGAAATTAAATGGATAAACAGGTTCACAGCTTGTTAATTCTATTAATTACACCTTTATTGTTATGTTTTCTCTCCCCAATCCTTTTTTTTCAATTTCTCTATTTTTATTTTCTCTTCTTATTTTTACAAACCATGCATTAAATTCAAACGAAAAAAAATGAAAAATGACATGTATTTAGCATATTTTTTCCACTTTCTATTTTTTCCATTGCTTGTATATTCGGAAATAATTTAATGTGAACACTGCACATCCCCTCTTTTTTCATAAATGCATCTCGGCTTTTCTTTGCTAATTTTATTTTTAAAGAGTATTTGATCTTGCGATTTTTGAATTATAAAAGATAACTGCTAGTTTGAGAATTAATTTTTTTCACAATAGACAAGCTTCAATTGCCATCTTTCTCTTTTACGTTATTTTTTTTACAAAGAAACAGAAAGAAAAAAAACAGGTAACAGCAATTTTAAGAACGATCTGTTCTTTTTTGTTTCTGTTTTGTTGTTTTTTTTTTTGCGCATAGAAACTTGGGAAAAAAGCGGCTCAATGGAAAAACGCAACAATTGCATGATGATTTGTTTTTCTTGTAATTTTCCTTGTAAGGTAGTTAATCGCTTTAAAGGTAATGCTGTTTTTCTGTTTCACATGAAATTTGCAAAAAGGGAAATAAGTCGTTCAAATGAGATAAACATGCGATCATCAAGCAAGCACAATTCTCGGTGAACGCTTGAAAGAAATAATTACATGTATTGAAAATCTTGTTTTTCATCAATAAATTAAGTAAAATAAAGCAGAAATTTTTTTTTTTCAAAATAGAATAAGCATCAGCAGTACTTTATTTATTTGTTTTTTTTTTCTACTAAAACAAAAGCCGAACCAAAAATTCGGCTACATGATTTTTGTTTTGTATTTTGCAAGAACATGCTACTCCAAAATAAAAATAAAACAATCTACAAAAATCAACATCTGCATGAATTTGACGGATGCAATAAAAAGGAGAGACGATCCGTTGAACATCCCGTGCGTCCGTTTGCTCCCATCAATTCCTAGCCAAGCGATTCGCAATCTGGGAAAACAAAACAAGCAAAGACCTCATTTTTGATTTATTACAAGCTCAAACCTTTTTTGCACTTTCATTTTGTTTAGATTAATTCGGAAATAATATAAAAAATTAATGTCTGTTCCATGAATCCCCGTTTAAGCTTGCTTTCTTATTATCATTTCATTCACGTAAAAAACAAGTTTTTTTGCTTATTCTTTTTACTATTGGTTAGTCGATCAATTAAGGAAAAAAGGGGATATACATAAATGTTTACAAAATTTTTAGACTGTTCTTATTTTGACAAAGTCCGTGAAACTTGATAAAATTTAATTTGTCCCTCTTTGTTTACTTTTCTTGTGACTTTCCAATCTTCATGTCAAAAATACAACAATAACTGTAAAATGCTTTGACGAGCTGCCTGTTCAGGTGATTCCACGCTTAGCACGCTGCGGCTTTATTTTCTATTTAAAAAATGTCGTTCAACCGAGGTCAGGCGTGTCTATCAATAGTGGCAAAGCGAAAGATAAACCCAAAAAAAGAGATTAACTCTTCACAAGCCATTTGGCTTAGACGTAAACAAGTTTAACAGTATAATACAATATCATTATGACCATGCCAAGCATGCGCAAAAAACCCCACTTCTCTTTGTAACAGAAAAAAAAGCCAAGCAAACCCGTTTCGTTTGTATTTTTTACCTCTTTTCCAGCCACCTTTATTTTGATTTTCTAATATAATTTTTTTTGTAGGCTTATCCATGTTTTTTATTCGATAAGATCGACACAGCCAATCTTGTCTTTTTATTATAATTTTTTACAACAAAATTTTTAAATAAAAATGACCAATCAAAAAATTTGAAAACAAAAAAAGGGATTTCTATTTAATGGGTAAATCATTGAGTTTGCAATTATTCCTTTAGACATTTACATTTTACCGATCTACGATACGGAAAAAAATACTATCATGCTGCTAAGAAATGTAGTACGTATAGTAATTTACAAACACCGAGAATGGTGGCAATCTTCAAATCGGAAAATCATCAATTTGACAAAAAAAAACACCAGCTTTAATGACGGCAGCTCATCTTTTGATGGCATCTTGTTATGAGCTCAAATAAAAATTTTAAAAGTTATTATTCACTGGCTTCTTTTCCAATGAAAATTCATATAGAAGAAATAAAAAATACGTAAATTGTGCCGCTGTTTACAAGCGTATTTTTAGTATTTTTAGCATTTTTAGTATTTTTTTCTTAATTAATAGCACAAAAGCATATGTTAGATTTTCCGTTAAATGTATAGAGGAAATAAAAAGCATGTAGAAAAAGAAGACCATCGACAAAAGATAAAAATAAATTCTTTGCAATACCGGCTAAGTGTGGCAAGCCAAGTAGCTGCTAAACATTGTGTTTTGCCAAAACACGCTCTGCTAAAATTGGTATACATAAAGCGCAACTTGAATACCTGGAGAGAAATTATTGATCAAAACAGGCAGTTTAAGTCGCTTTTTATTCTAGTGATTTAATCACTACTAAAATATTAATTATAATTTTGACACTAATTGATTAAATTAGTTTTTTTTTATTTAAAAATACACGTGATTCTATTTGCCAAAGTAAAAAAGCGATTTGAAAATAATTATACAGTTTTTCAGAGGCACAATATTTTCAAAGCTCATGTGTTCTGCAGGCGTGTGTCGATGCTACTCGTGTACAGTTTAGTCTCAGGGCTTTAGCGGGATTTCTTTCTTTCTCACAAAAATAGCTCACGCATTATTTAGTTATAGCGGGACAGTTTAACAATGGTTCGTAGAGAGTAACGGATATATGGTGGAACGATGGATGCGTGTCTTGGACTCAAACGATGGATGCGGAATATCAGATAGACAATGACAGAGACGGTGGTAGAGATAGAGATAAACTGTACTTAATGGATACGCCTATTTTTTACACTTGCTCCTCAATGGATGCACAGCAGCAATCAAATATACATGCTTTTCCTCTCAACTGAGAATTCGAAATTTAAGATGCCATAATTGACGGGATTGCAAAGAATTTCGACAATGGCAACTTCAAATTGGTACAGGCTTGTCGTGAGCCTTTGAGAAATGCGCTTTTCTCTGTTTGCTAGCGGTTCGTTGTTCATAGAGCAGCTAAAAGCAAGCAAATGGGATTAGCGCTGATGGTCAACAGTGCAGAGCTTGCAGTTTAGGTTTGCCAATTTCCCTGACACAATTTGACAGCTTTTTGAAACCAATAACTTCCGATTGAGTACATGTTATATATATGTATAATATAACCAGCGACCAGTATAGTAGCATGTCATTCTACAGTATCATTGTCTCTCGTTGTCACCAACTATACAGATCTTCAAAAAAGAAGCTTGCTTTTTCCTTGCTAACTACTGTTTTGATTCCATAAAGACACGCATTCGTTTCCACCTTTGGTTACTATAAACCAACAAAAAAACAATTGACAGACTCATAGTCATAGTCATAGTAGTAGTGTTGTCAGCTAAAGAGCCATTTCATTATTTCTACAACTTGTATATATATATGTAGACCAAGGGTACCACTAGCTTCGGTAAGCGTCACACCAAGACCCACTCGCTGTGCAAGCGCTGCGGTAACCGCGCCTTCCACAACCAGAAGAAGACCTGCGCCTCCTGCGGTTATCCTTCTGCCAAGATTCGCTCCTACAACTGGGGCATGAAGGCCAAGCGCAGAAAGACCACCGGTACCGGCCGCATGCGTTACCTCAAGACCGTAAACATCCGCTTCAAGAACGGTTTCCGCGAGGGCAAGAAGGCCAACTAAGTTGTTTTTTCTTACATTCGTTGTTCTGTTTTTTTTTTTTAAAAACAAATACCGAGTTGTTTAATTACGATCCGTTTTGTCCCTCCAAAGTAGGATTCTGCAAAAAAAATTTATATTTAAAATGTAATTATAATCTGTGAATGGGGTATGCATAGATAGATGCAAAAAGTCGATTCGCAAGTCTAGTACAGGTATGGACCCGATGAGTATGTCTGCCTGGGATAAGAGGGCTGCTGACTGTACGCATTGGCAGATATTGGCCGTGTCTGTGGGCGGACGTTGCTGCCAATACTGCCAGATGTCTGTACGCCAGCAGCAGCAGGCTTTTGAATTGCTTCTCTACGTAGCTCTTGTGTGATAGCAACCAATGCCGCAGGGTTGACACCTAGCCGTAAAAGATCCATGGCTGCAGAAAGCTGTGCTTTGTTAAGTCCCGCATTCATCTCCGAGGATATTTGCCCCAGAACTACATCAATAGAGTAAGTAAACAAGTAAAAAAGAAGTAGGGCATTGAGAAACAAGAAGCCAGTGATTTTTTTTGTAGCTTTTTTTTCTTTTAAAAGAATTGCTATGGTCAGAGAATGAGAAACACGTTTTTTTATTTTCTCAGCTTTTTTGTTAAACTTACTGTCCAAAGTCTCAATATCAGATATGCCATTGTTGCTATTATTGTTGCCATTGTTGTTGCCGTTGCTGTAGTAGCTATTTGTAGAGTTGTACGAATTAAAGTTGTTCATTTCGATGGTTCTAAAGCCGCAAAGTAATAATTTATATATAAAAAAATAAATGTTTTTTTTTCTTGAAAAAGATTAAAGAGCAAACGAAGAATAAAAATCCGTATTTATTGAATTTTTACTTAACGCAATCAATCAACAGATTATTGATTTTTTTGATGATGGTGTTAAACGTAAGCAAAAAAGTAAAAATAAACAAACACAAAATAAACGCTGATGGAATTAATGACAAACAATAAAATTAGCTATGATTTGAGTGGTGAATTTTTTTTTACTTCCTCCAATAGCTTGTTTTATTGTTTTACTGTTGTAATCGTTGCAACATTGTGTGTGCTTGGAGCAAGTCTTGCCTTTCTTTTGTTCTTGCAAGCTCTCCCCTCTTTTATTTTTATTTTCTGCTTCTACTTCATCTGCTCTGCTCTGTTCTGCTTGCTTGTTGCATCTCGCATTTCGATAATCGAGGTTTTCTCCTTATTTTTATTTCTATCATTATTGTTGTAAAAAAACATAAACAAATATAAAAAATCTTGGTTGACTGTCTCTTTTTTAATTGCATCCTACTCTATAATATTATAATTTCAAATAAAACGAGCAAAAAAAACCTTTTTTTACTTTTGTTTTATATACTGCTTATTTTAAAGCCTTTTTTCGATAATGGCTAGAAAGTCTCAGGGCAGTAGCGGTCAGCGTCAGCAGGATGTAGCGAAAAGCAGCGAGAGTAACGATGTAGCGGTTTTGTCGAGATCACCCAGGATCGCTGCTACTGCTGAAAAGGAAGGGAGAGCTTGTGCTAATGGTAGAAATCGGATCAACAGCAAGAGCAACGGCAATTTGGTTGCTGAAACTGTCTACAAGAGGCTTCGTAACCTTTATAAAAAGCTGGTAGGTTTCAAAATAGAAATAAAGTTAAACTCGGGTTTTTTACAATTGTTATAATTGTACCTATGGATATGAAGAAATCAGCTATTTTACAATTATTGAAACAGATAGCATGTACATAAAGATGATTCTATGCTTATGAATATGAATACCGATATGAGGATATGTATATATATGACTTAATGTGTGTCTATCTAACCACATGCTTTGTTATTTTATTTTATATATAAATTTGTAAAATTTTTGTATCGATAGCAGCGTGCAGAGAATAGCGAAAAGAAAAAAGCTGCTGGTGATCAGATCAGCAGCGAGCAGGAGGCTTTGGTAGCAAGCATTCCCATGCTTCGCGCCGTTGTAAAGGAACTAGAGGAGATCGCAAAGACTGGTGTCAGCGTAAAGGCCGATAGCAGCAAGGGTACCTCATTGATCACAGATAGCGATGATATCGAAGATGCGCAACCAACAGATTCGATTGCTGAGCAGGCGATCAGCTCTGCCGAAGAGAGAGGTCGCACAGAGGCAACGCTTCGCGAAAACATGGTGCACCATCAGACACTGCGTCTATTCTATGCTGTTGGCGAAAAACTTTTTAGTGTTCCAGAGAACTGCGTGTCGAGCATTGAAAAGTCAAAGCTGACTGACTTTTATCACTTGTTACTTTCGACCGTTGACTTTAACGCTGTTGTCAATGATGAAAAGTTTACGCAGCCACCACTTGCTGCTATCAAGCATCTGCGCCTACTGGCTGAGTACTCTGCTTGCCCCATCGAAGCGCCGCAGGATGCATTGAAGCTAGATGAGGCAAATAGCAAAATCTGCTATGCCGATATAGCAAGAGTCATCGACAAGGTCATTAGCGCATCAAACTCAAAAGACGAGTATAACTTATCTGAGTCCAAGGACTGCACGGGCGTGAAGATGCCCAAGCTAGAGTCCATGTTTATTCATAGCGAAGAGGCAGATGCGCAGGACTCAGACAACGATTTCAACTTGCAAATTGAGGTTCCGCCAGGCGGTTTCAATTTTCTTGCAACTGCTGAGGTTCTCGAGGACTCTGAGAACGAGGCGTCATTGTCACATAACAATAATGAAAGCGCTTCTGAATTGGCTGCCAAAAAGACATCTGTCTCAAACGAGTTGCATCCGTCCATAGAGATGCCAGAGCCAGTGTATGCAAATGAGTCAAGCACCGACAATGGCCAAGGAGGCAGGACAGGGAATGTCAGTGACAGTCGAGTAGGCGGATTTGTCCAGCCCTTGAAAGTCCCAATTTTGTCAGAAGAGTCAACAGCGACTATCGGATCTGCAAAGAAAGCCGTTTCTCCAGCTACCTCGACAGCGCAGGATATAACGATGCCTATGCCAGCTGACAATCCTACAGGCGATAATGCATTTGACGGTGTCAGTGTAGTGCCAGCTGGGTTTGTTCCCTATCTTACAAGCAGCCAGATAGCAAGTATGGCAAACTGGCCAGTCTTCAATGTTCCCTCAACTGCAGCGACCTCTGGAGGTGCAGTCCCTGGCATGTATGGAGGAGGCGTTGTGCCGATGCCGTTCCCACCACATATTGCAATGCAATATGGATATGTGCCGCCGCAGATTCATGGAATGCAGCCTATAAGCCCCGCAGCAGGTATCGGACCTCCTGGAATCGGCGATAACAGTGATATTGGCAATCCAAAGACAGGAGCTGTTGCTGCCTCTGCCAAGGACTCCACCGGTTCTTTGCCAGATGCAATTGAGCAGCAGCAAGCAAATCATACATCTCACCAAGCTGTCGGTGGCAATGTGATCCAGCCAACAGCTATAGCGCCTGGTATTAGAGGAAACCCATTGGGAGAAGATATGTGGATTCCCGCAAACGCTATTGCTGCTCATCACCATCAAGGCAATGAGCAAGGTTCGCAAATCGGTACACCAACACCTATTATCGCTGCTTCTGGTCTTCAGGGAATGTCTGCTACTCCTCCATTAGCTGCTGGATCTTACCAATACCCTGCCATGACAGCAGCAGCAGCAGCAGCCGGGCCAGCTGTATAAAAATTGCAAACACCTTTTAATTACCCCAATGTCGAGGCCTCTTGTATATCGACGGGGGCGAGGGGTGGTGTAACATAAAACAACGACTCTGTCAACTCTGGCGACTCTGCCTCTAACCGCGGCAATGGAGTGCCCAGCCGTCCAAACTCGATGCATCATTATCCACAACTAACACCAGATGGTCAGAGAGGGTTTGCTCAGGCAGTGAACATGAATATGGGCATGAACATGGGCATGGTAGATTATCCACAAACTGCGCCATATGTCTGGCCACAGCAAGCTGAGTCTTATCATCATCCACATCATCAACATCAACATCATCACCAGCCCTATGCCAAAGCAATGCAGACTGCTATGTATGCTGGATACTCGCACCAAAACCAAGCAGATAATCAACAGCAGTCTTCTTTCCAGCAGCCTCAACAGCAACAGCAACAGCAACAACAGTCGCAGCTGAGCCATGGATATAGACGGCGCGGATCTGGTAGCAACAGCAACAACAGCAACAACAGCAGCAGCAATGGAGGGGCTAGTACATCGCATCACAGCCAGTACTCTCGCGATCGTCGTGGTCATAATGGCAATGGTGGTTATCAGCGACAGCAACGCTGGCACAATAATAACAATAGCATTAATAACGGTGGTGGTAGTGGTAACAGTCATCACAGACAGCACAACCATTATAGTCAGCAGGGTTAATTTTACTTTATTTCACTTTATTCGCTTGTTTTTTATTTTAAAGTTTCTCAGTTTTTTTTTTTGGTTTCCACAAATGTTCTTAATGAAAACACAACAACGTCAAATAAAGAATATCTGATTTGATTATAAATACGCATATATTTTTATAAGGAAAGGGAACGACATTATCTCTAGTTAAACCACCTAGACCATCCATCTGTTTCCAAAAGACTGGCAATAGCATCTTGTAGTCTCTTTCCGCAGTCGTGGACAGGCGTATCTGGAGGATTGAACAAGAAACAGTCGTCAAATATCAGTCGGAGATCAGCTGCAAAATCAGCGACCGATGGATATGCCTTCTTGCCTAGCTTTTTCTGCACCGTGGATATATCCATCGGGTTCTTGACAATATCAAAGTATGTCGGCACGCCAAGGGCTACAGGATCAACGGGTTTAAGGAACGGCCACGAATTTTCGTCTTTTTTGATCTTGCTCAAAACGGTCCTTGCTCTCTCCAGAGCCTTATCTACAATCGGGATATCGTCTGGCAGCGACTGCGGAATAGGCTCTTCAGGGCGGGCGCCTGTTTGCTGATGCCAGACGGTCTCAAAGACATGCTGCAAAGCCTGACCTTGTAAATGCACATAAGTATCAGGAGGATTAAACAAGAAGCAGTTGGAGAAAACCAAGTTGACATCATCGACAAACTGCTTAGGCGATTGGTACTGCGAGCGATCCAGCTTTTTGCGAATAGTGCCTAGATCCATCGGGGTCTTGATTACGTCAAAGTAAGTAGGGACTCCCTGCTTAACCGGGTCCACAGGCGCCATAAACTCAAGCGCACATGGCTGTGCCTGGACATGCAAAAGCACTCTGTTGCACATTGTCTTCCAGTTACCACCACTAGGAGTAGGAGTAGGAATGGGAGCAGGCATAGATGAAGATAAAGACCGCTGTGGTTTGCCCATTGGCGCCGCTATTGGTTCAGTGCTATCGAGGTATTCCATAATAGCATCTGGGTCGTCCATCATAATCTGCGAAGAAGAGGCCTTTGAGATCTTTAGCTTTAGACCTCCCGATGGCTTTTTAGCAGAGGTAGCACGGGATTTCGTCGGTGCCTTTGTTGGCGTTTCTTGACTGATAGCATCAATCTTTTCATTATCGCGATTGTTTGGTGTCGAAGGAACCGATGTCTGCGACGGATCTTTGACAGAAGAGGAAGAAGAAGACTTTTTCTTTGAACGCTTATTTCCTTCTGTCTCTGATTCCACCAATCCAGATGCTGTTGCGTCGTCACCAAGCTTGCTCGTGCTCTTAGAAGCATAGAAGGGTGATATAATAGATCCACCGCTCTTTCGCTTACGTGCTGACTGATCAAAAGAAGCGTCTTCTGAAGAAGAAACAGCAGCAGCAGCAGCTTTGCCTGTAGACGTGGTGGTGACCTGACCAGATGATGACTTGCTGGGATTTCCAGCAGATAAAAGCCCCGATGCCTTCCATTCCTTATCAAACGCCGCCTCGAGCTCCTTGCCCATATCATATACAAGTGTGCCCGATGGATTGAACGTATAACAGTTGTTAAACATCAGACGCATGTCTGCCTCAAAGTCTGATGGATCAGTGTATTTGCGCGAATCAAGTTTCCTTTTAATAGTCGACAGATCCATTGGATTTTTGATCACATCGTAGTAGGTTGGACATCCATCGAGATTGACATCTACTGGACGCGAAAAGGGAAATGCTGATTGATGCCTGCCGATCTTGCGCAAAATCCTCTGCATCGTCTTTAAAGAAGAGGCTGAAGAATTCAATAAAGAAGAAGAGGGGGAAGAGGAAACCAGTGGTGATGCAACAGCAACGGCAACTGCAGCTGAATCAGAAACGGCAGCAGCAGATGGTTTTGGCCTTTTCAACAATGCTGCTGGAGTTTCTGCAGCTGGCTCGGTATACCCTAGAGACTCTCTAATATCAGGAGGATTATAGACAGGAGACCACGCTGAGGGCGTTGCACGACCGCCACGAGAAGGCGACGTAACATGCGATGTAGCCAGTGGCGACGATACCCGGGGCACCGTCGAATGATAGTTCACTGAAGATGTAGACATGGGAAGGGGCTGCGGCGTAGATGTGCCTGATGCTGCTGCTGCTGCTTGCGACGTCTTGGAAAACTTTAACTTGAGCTTGACCTTTACAGGCTCAGTGCTGCCGCTGCCGCTGTTCTGAGATGCTGCTGAGGACCCAGCTGGCTCAGCATAAGCCGGGGAGTGCATCCGAGTATCAGGAACAGTAATCGGCGGTGGACGCGTACCAGCAATTTGTGGCAAGCCCCCTGTAGATGTATCGGAAAAGGAAGGCGTGCGCTGCCACTTGCGACTTCCATGTCCTGCTACCGATCCAGCTAGCGCCAAGTCCGAGGAGCCCCTAGTCGCAGATGCGTTGTACTCGATAGAGTAGTTCTCTGCCGCAGCTTGCGGTCGCTCAAACGACAGGGCCAACGGCATGTCCTCGCTGTCGCTGCTCGCATTGGACTGCGGCTTGCGCAGACGAGAGCCGAGCTTGATCTTGAGCTTCTTGCGCGTAGTCGGTGGAGGCGGAGGCAGCGAGCAGTCCACAGTCTGATAGACCAGAGCATGGACAGCTGCTAAAAGCTCACGGGCACTTAGGGGCAGCGAGGAATCGTAGAGCGACGCGGCCAGCAGCATCTGCAGCTCTGGAGAATCGCCAATATAGTCAATAAATGACTCAAGACCACCGACTAGCCGCGCATCGGTATCGATATGCTCGGTGGCCTCTTTGCCCGACTCCTTTTGAAAAAGCAGACTGTTGTGCTGACGGCCAAACGCCATAGACCGCAGCATCAGTGCCTCCATCACATAGCGACTGGCAGTTGCAGCCAGCCGAGGAGCACTGGTATCTGAGGATAGTGCTATGAAAAAGCGGTTAAATGTGCTGCTTTCGCCAATGCCCCAATGCAGAAGCAGCCCGCCCACAGCGGTCTCGCGAACGCCGATATATGCGTCTGAAGACGCCATGCTAAAAAATAAAGCTGTGTTAAACAGTGACTCTTCCGAGTGTATCAGCGATAGACGCAGCAGAGAGTCCAAGCAGGCGCCAGTGATCACATTGTGGAAAGACGGTACAAGCATATCGAGCTTGCGCAAGCGCTCGATCTCATTCAGCAGAGCATCTTCTCCGCGCGGCTCGACACAGACTGAAAACTTGCGCGAAAAGCGCTTGCTGTCGCCTGTAGCGCTGGCAACTGCACGCACAAGGCTAGCCAAAAAGTAAGCGTCCGTATAGACGTTTTCGCTATTGTCGTTGTATCTCAGCGCAGTCAGCATCAAAGAGCGAGCCTGTGAGGGTGCCTCGCCATAGCGGTCACGCACATTGGACAACGCTGCAAGCACAGCCTTTTGAGTGAAATACTCTCCGACATTGGCAAAGTTGTTGGGCTTGGGAAGCAGCTCCTTTGCCTCGTTCTCTATGCAGTATCGATTGGCATAGATCTTTAAAAGGTGATGCAAGCCGATCCAGTCCAGATTTTCCTTTGCGAAAAGAGATAAGGCCAAGGCAGCATCGACACGCACGCGATAAAACACGCGGCCATCCATCACTGTCCGCATCAGCGTTGTCGATGCCGCGGAAGAAGGGAGATGCTGCAGTGCATCCACGGCCTCTAGCTGCGCTGCCACATCGCGGTCCTTCTGTAGCTGCGCTGCCCACATAAAGTCAGGCTGCTCAAAGTGGATGATGCTAGCCCATTCCAGATCTGGGTCCATCCGGATCCACTCAAACGTAGCACTTGCAAGGCTCTCCTCGTCATCCTCGCCCCACTCAACAACACGCCACTCGCGCTTCTCGTCCTCGTCCTCGGCACCAAACAGCGCAATATTGCTATAGGCTTCGTCGTCATCACCAATGCCCAGCACCTCGACATTGACGCTTAGCTCTGCCTCCGCAGCCTCGATCTGACGCTTGTGGAAGCGCTTAGTGCTTCGCCGAATACGCTTGTATTTTGTGTTGAACTGGACCTCGAACCTTTTCCATCCTTCATGAATATCTAGCACATGCTCATAGGGAGTTCCATCAGCCTCGCGAATCCGCGCTGTCATCTGCCCGCTAAACAGCTGCGGACGTGCCCAGGGCGCTGTAGCCTTGGAGTTTGTCGACTCCTGGTGCATGGTAATCTCGACAGCCAGCTTCTTGCGGTTGAATGCATAGCTAAAGTGGAACACTGGACATCCAGTGCCATAGATCCACTGATCAGCAAATATCTTGAGATCAACGCCACTGACCTTGCGACACATCTTCAGGAACCACGTTGTGCCTACAGCATTAGATGTCCCCAGGTCACCGCTCATTGCAGCAACAAGGATCTTTGGAATGATTCGATGCAGGCCAAGCGACATTCCGCCCTTCATCATTCTCCGATCAAGCATATGAATGACCACAGCTGATTTAAGCGCTACAAAGTCAAGCACATCAGTGCGGAATATCGGGCCTTGGTCTGGAAAGCTTATTGGCCGCTGATTGACATCGGCATGGCAAACCCGCAGCATGTCGCGTTTAAGACGGTACCGGTACTCGTTTTGGCCAAGATTGTGTCGCACAAACAAGCCGCTGACGTATCCAGCCAGTCCAGCGACAAGCCAGTAGTCGCTCCAGGCCTCAGCAACAATGTATGTCCCAAACCACTGCTGCGCAATAGCCATGCTCAGGCACCTTCGTGTCTCATATACTTGCTCGATAACTGTCCGCGGATGCAGAAAATCAGTGCTCAGCAAGGTCAGCGATGCGCAGGTAATGACAGGTGCACGCAATCCCTCCATAAACACAACTTTGTAAGTGGTGTAAGGATACGAGCCAAACTCTTGCGAGTAGAACGCCAAAGCTTCGGGAATAAAAGAACATGTGTTTTCTAGCTCTTCTTGCATCCCTGGGAATGCAAATGCAAATACGCCGCCGATTGCATCGATAGTGGCCTTGCGAAGCTTGGAGTTGTGGCTGGTCTTGGCCTCTGTCGCTGGCTGTGACTGGTCGTCTGCCGAGCCTGCTGCTGCTGCTGCTGCACCGCCTGCTGAGCTCGATGGAAGTCTTTGTGCATTGTTGTCGTCGTCGTCAGCAGCAGCGTCGCTGTCCTGATCATCGTCATCTCCAGTGTCTCTCTGATCACTTTTTCCCTTTTCCTTTTTCCTTTCAGATGCGTCGGCATTGTTATCGTCGCTTTCGTCACCGCTCTTAGCCCTTAATTTATCAGTCTCTATGTCGCTGCCTTGCTTGACTTTTTCAGACTCATCTTTTTCTTCTCGATCAGCCCTTGAGCTTAAACCCGACAAGTCATCTGCTGCATTCGAGTCCCTAAGTACGCTGCTTGTATCTGCGCCATTTGCAAGAAGGCTCCCGTCCAAAGTATATGCGCTGGTAAAAGGACCTATTGCAAATCCGAGCATGCACGGCGGCGTTGCAGTAGACATAATATAGCGAAACACTCTTTTCGCAGGATCCCTCGGATGCACAACAAGAGAGCTTAGCTCGCCAGAAGAAACCACAGTCACAGGAAGCATTCCCGAATCAAAATTTCCAATGCACGCAGGCACGATATAAAAGAAATCCCATGTACAGCGCTCGTGAGCATCATCTAGGCAGGGCACCCAGAGACGCGTTGTACTCGGATATAACTGAGTCTCTGTGTGAATGGTAAGCAGGTTATCCGCTGTAGTTGTAAATACCAAGCCGGCTGCTGGGTCGACCAAGTAAAACTCTATTCGTAGCTTAAGGCTCTTATACGTAGGCTCAATGGACGCTGCTAAGGAGGAGGAGTTCAAGGGAACCTCGGTGTCGTCGCTTATTGTCTCGATCTGTATCTCTGAAGGGACTGTAATTTCCAGGTTTCTTTTATCGTTATCGTTATCGTTATCGTCTTCTTGTTTCTGCGAGACAACCCTGCCCAGCAAGCTTCTTCTGTCCTCAGGCGCGGCTCTACGGTATTCACATTTATGTCCATTGATAGATGCACTTCGAACAACTACCAATCCGACTTTTATCGAGATATATATGTATATTGCTTTTTATCGGTCATTTTTTAATATCTTCAAAAAATTTTTTTTTGCAAGTACAGCTAGCTAGCTAGCTAGCTGCTTTTAATTATTATTAATGCTGGTCTCTTTTTTGTTCATTTTTTAATGTCTTACCTGGTCGCTCGCAGTGCAGTCGAATCACTGATAAGCTACGCGTTTTAGGATCGATAGTAAGCTCGGTCACACCCTTAATTACCCGGTTCTCAAAGTCGACCTCCAAAGAGACAAGCTGATGCCGAACTGTAAACTGCGACATGTCAAGCTAATTGATTCTTCTTTATCTCTCTCACTATCTCTATGTAAATGTTTTTTTTTGGCCGCAAAGAAAAAAAACAGTAGGCTAACAAAAACCCTTAATAAATAAACAAGTAAATAAGAAATGTATAATAAGCAACAAATATAAGAGATTAAAATATTTAATAAAAAAAGCGTGGATTAGGCTTTTCATTACCATCAGTAATTTTGTATTTTCCAAAATTTCAATCCCTCAATGCAATTGCAAATCAATGGGCTTTGTCACGTGAAATGTAATTAAATTGATGCAAGAGTTTTTTTTTCATGAAATTTTTTTAAAAAAAAAAAAGCGCATAAATAGCATAAACTTTTTTTTTTACTTTTCATCACTGCTTTATACGGCTTGCTTATACAGAAGGTCCAACTGTTGTCCAATTAATTCTTTTTTCCATGGCATAGTTTCTCAAGAAGGTTGCTGGATCTTCATTTATGCAAGGAATTACCGTTTATACATGTACATACACATATTGTATACCACCACAAAAGATACTTAAGAAAAAAAATCAAGTAAGCGCATTCTTCAATAAAAAAAAACAAATACAAAACCAGCAAGAGTAAAAAAAATTGTATTGGAAATAAAAAGAATTTTATTCATCCCTAATTTTATCCTGTTTATTAATTTGTTTACTCATTTTTTTATTTGTTATGTAGTATGCATTCATACTGCTATCTTTACATATGCTGCTCAAGCTAAACAATTGCTTTGGTACTGTGCATTTAATAACTGAATGAAAGTATAAATATAGCAATCTGCGTGTGTATATATGTGTATGTGTATGCAAGCGTGTGTGTGTGTGCGTGTTAATACAAAATTTTATATTATTAAATTATGCAGTTTGCTTTCCTTTGATTTTTCGCTTGGTTTAAAGCCACCAAGACCTTTCCCCTATTAAATTTATTAAATATTTAAAGCTCTGTGTAATTCTACATGGTCAAGACCAAATACCATGTGTAATAAAACAATAAAAACAATTGCAGGAATTGCTTTTTTTTTGTATTATTTTTAGAATGAGGTATGGGCAAGTCGGATATATGCACTTTTTTTGCATTATTTCAGTCTGTTTATTTTTTAAGAGTTTATTTATAAAAAAATTTATTGTCTAAATATTGCTATTAAAGCTTTGTCCAGCTATTGATGTGGGAAAAGTAGCAGCCATAGAGACTCCCGACATCATTACAGGTGAAGTGGACATTAGCATCGATGCTTGTGCAGCAGTCGCAACAATGCTAGAAGACAGTGTGGGCGAAGATACATTGCCACCGTCATTTAAACCGACGCTAATATTGGCACTAGCCGACTTTGATCTAGCAACTGCCGCGGTGCGCTTGCAAGTAGGACCTTTCGAGGTGTGCCGGCTAAGCGCATCGGCACGAGCAAATCCGCGACCACAGAACTGGCACAAAAATGGACGAGCACCAGTGTGAATCTTCTTGTGTCTCTTGAGATCGTGGTTGCGGCTGAATCTCTGGTCGCAGATATCGCATGGGTATGGCCGCTCGTCAGTGTGCGTGCGCTCATGAGACTTGAGATTGTACTTGCGCGTAAAAGACTTATCGCACTTGGGATGCGGGCACTTTATCTCGGAGCAGTTGCTCTCATCGCTCTTTTCCGTTCCAGCAGAAGACTTGCACGAGCCGCCAGCACTATCACCGCCATCATGGCAGCTGCCACCACCAGCCTGAGTTCTGCGCTTTTTCGCAGAACCGGCTTGGCCAGAGACTTTGCGACCACGCTTCTTTGAAGAGGCCTTTCCCTGGTCCTGCTGTTGCAAAGACATGGGCGACATATTCGAGATGTCAGCTGGATTAACCGATGCCAAGCCGCTGTTCTCCCCATTGCTGGCAATAACGCCGTTGCCATCGCTTCTGGTTGCGTAAAATGGATAGATGTGGTTACTGCCATTAAAAGCATTGTTCAGGCCATTGTTCTGCTGGCTCATAAACGAGGCAAATGTGCTCGAGTGCGAGATGTTGCTGCCAATCTGCACACTAAGCTCAAAGTTTTGCGAGGGCTTGCGGCTATTAGGATCACCACGGTCATCTTCGTCCTCAGAGCACTGCGCAGTCAAAGGCGGTGTATCGGCAGCAACACCCATGCTTGTGCCCACGTTCCCAAGCCCCAAAGCGTTTTCGCAGGCACTGACCCGCATCTTCATACCAGAGCTTACGGCTCTACGGGTAGGCTTATTTCTGTTGACAGACACCATCGACATGGGCTTGAGACCATTGGCAGAGGAGTTGCTGCCAGCAGCTGTTCTCATGTCAAATGACAGGGCAAGCGGAATACTGCTCTTGTCAAATGCTTCGGAGATATGCGCTGATGGGGACATCTGCAGCCGTTTCGTAGCTGCGTTTGCAGCGCTGGACACATCCTGGTTGGGCAACGTGTCTGTTTTGTCGTTTACGGAAAATACGTGCTCGTACCGGTACAGCTGGCCGTCTGAAAGCGTTGAGGAGACGCAGCGCCCAGAATGGCCCGCATTACTGCTTGTTGCAGCGTTACTGCCATTTTCGGCTGCAACCGGGAAAGCCCCATTGGTTATGTCCGACGCATCAAGCACAGACTTTCGCCGGTAGCGGTGCTCGGTTGTTCCGTTGTGCTGGCGACTACGACGGCTGGCACTGCGGTAATTAGCAGCAACAACACTGCCACCACCAGCAGAGGTAGCAGCAGCAGCAGCAGCAAAAGCGGCAGCGGTTACAGCGGATGAAGATGAAGAGACAGATGCAGCTGCAACTGCTGCAGCGGCATGAGCAGCCTGAGCAGCCGTCACTACAATGCTATGGTTTGAGGTACTGTTGCCAAAAGGCGACTGCATAATGGAAGATGTGTCAAAAGAGCTGCTGTTGCTCAGCCCAACTTTAGACGAGGACACAAGCCCCTGGCTGCTGCTGCTACGGCCATCGTAGTTTACACGCAGAGCATCATGAGGGAACTCAAGAATGTCTGGCGGCGCAGAGTTGATTGATGCTGAGATGGAAGGCCCAACATTGGCAAGCGAAGCAGAAGATGCTAGCAGGGGCAGACCCAGAGGCACCGTCGGCGTATTGGCCGAAGCAGCAGCTACAGCGGCAATGGCAGCAGCTGCAGCAACATCGCTTGCCTGAGTTGTGCCCATACCACATCCCTGAGACATGCCCATGTCCATATGCTGGCTGGGATGATGCGATGAGAAAGATGCCGACGAGATGGGAGTCGAGGGAACCATGCCTACGTTTAGCTGTGGGGCGCCGATGGCGTTGTAGTTGCCGAGGTCGCTGAATTGGGTATGATTGTTGAATATGCTCAGAGGATGAGCGTCAAAGATAACCTGGTTTATTGTGTCGCGCGCTTGCGGTGTAGAGTAACCAAAAGAGAGATCTAGAGTTAAAAGCGATTGCATTGTTATGATGAGAAGAAAAAAATCAAGATTGAAGAAAAAAACCTGTTTAGTGCAATTTTTTGAAATGGAGAAAAAAGTTTAAAGTTATTTTGCGAATAGCAAGGAAAGATAAAGTCGACGACAAATGGCACCATTTGGATATATATACTCAAGAGCAACTGGGGGAGCCAGGGAAAAAAGAAGACGATCTGAGGTTCATGGAGCAAAGGGCAAAAAAAAAGATATGGATTAGAATGGCCTTGACGGATTGCTTCTCCAAAAAAAAGAACTTATTCAAAACCCAGATCAAATTTCCTTCTCCCTCTTTTTTGGGTTCAAGGCATAAAAATGCGTCAACTTGTCAGACATTTCTGCCGGTAGACGTAAGAATTCAGCCAAAGGAACAAAGAATGGCTCGGGTTAGCGAATATATGAAACAAGAGAGCAAAAATAAGGGGGGATACCAATTTTTTTCCTATTTGGTAGCAGCAAAAAAAAACTTTAAGCAGTAACAGCAGCTTGAAAAAAAAAAGATAAAATGGTGATGCAGACAAAGAATAATCGGAAAGCAAAAAGCGAGACATGCATATTGTACTTTTTGTCTTTGTGCAACTAACCTGGCTGAATGAACATTATTTAGGGTAATCAGGCAATTTAAGTACCATGCTGCATGGGTAGAATAAGCGAGATGGACACTAAAAACAGAGATGTGAAATTGGGTTTTGTAGATCCAGATGTGTGCAGTACTCTTTTTTCATTGCAGGTATCAAGGATCTCCTAGATATCAAATTAAAAAAATAGGAGCGGCGTCAAAATATAGAAAATAAATGACTTTGGAAGCTTGTAGAAATCATTCAGCCATTTAATTGTTTTTATGCAGGAGCGGAAGGAGAAACAGAGCATATAGCAATAAATAAAAAGCTTGGTCCCTCAAATACTTTTTTTTTCTTCTTGTACATTTATTGCGATGGTGGAGGACATTATAGAGCAGGATAAACATGAGCAAGTAGGTATGTGTGTGTGTATGTATGCATGAGTTTACATGCAATCTTTAAATTTCTCATGATGCTAATTTCTTAAAAGAAAAAAGATTGTCCATTCAAAAATAAAAAAGCAGGAAAAAGCGGCATAGACAAAACAAAACAAAATAGTGGACAGTTATTAAAGCACGCTCAATGTTTGCAACTTTGACAGTGCTTTAAACAAGCAGAATAAGGCAATAACCACATTTCGACAAGGACAATATTAAATGCAATTGAAGGTCTCAATTAAAATTTTTGAACATTTAGCCATGAAAAAAAGGACAAAGGTATATGGGAAATGCAGATAAACAGCTATAGTAAAGCAAAACCAATAAGCAGTTCAATAATGAGCAGCTGATGTTAAATTGTTTTTATCGTCTAGTTGCTTTGTTGTTTAAAAAGACATGATTATTATATCCCGAAGAAAATTATACGTCAAGAGCAAATAAGGTACAATAGGACAACCAAATATATAAAATACGGCCATTTCTTTTTCAATAAACGACAAATTTTTTTAGTGAAACAAAAAGCCATTTCACAGTGAAAACAAAAGTCAATACTTTTTGCTGATTTGTACCAACTCGACAGAATGCAAACAAGCAAATGCAAGGATATTTGTCTTTGAAAAAAATGCATAAAATACAATAAAAACATTGGCAAAAATAAAGAGAATAACAATTATGACAACGACAAAACCAACAATATCAACAGCGTTATTATTAGCGCAGGCTATTTTCCTTGATTGCTTGCTTGCTAAAAGGAAAGGAAAGACCAAATGAAAAAAAGGGGCTTCCAGGAATAGTGTGAAAATATTGAAAACCTCGAGAAAAAAAATAAGGAGAGGGAAGAAATAAAGCAATTAATAAAACTTACCGAAAGATGGCACATTTTGCTGATATGTTGAAGCTGTGGGAGCTGAATCAGAGAAAAGCGACATGCGGGTGCTGGATTGGATGCAGGAGGAGGAGCTGTTGGGAGCAGAAAACGGCGAGTAGTTTGGTGGGATTCCCGAGATGGGTGTCATGCACGCAACGTCGCTGCCTGAGGCTCCATGGTGAAGCTGTGCGTTTGGGTATATGGGCTGCCCATTTTGGTCAATAGCCACTGCATCGAGCGAGATGCCCCCGAAAGCCGAGGATGCGGCAGAGCCGCCAAACGAGGAAGGCGAGGAAGCCGTGCCCCCATGCAAAGATGCTGGGACCTGCTGGGACGGCACGCTCTGTGTGTGGGGAAGACCAACATGCGCCGCATACGAGGCTACAGAGCCGGCATGATGGTGGGATGAGGGCGTGGGACCAAGCTGCGCGTTTGATGTGGGCCCAGCAACAACAGCGCACTGGATCGGGCTGCCGTTGCTGGCATGGTTGTTACCACTGCCGTTGACACTGCCGCTTCCCCCACTCATGGGATAGAGGCCAGAGCTGCCCTGGACATGGTGGGCGTGATAGATGCCTGCGGTAGAGTCCATTGGATGCTGGTTCGAAGTGGTTGCAATGTGAGGTTTGTAATGTAAAAAAAAAGCGAGCCTTACCTAACAGCAAGGTCAAGGATAGAAAAAAAAGACAGAAAGAGTCTTGGTGCAGTGAGATAGAGCTAATAATTGAAATGTGGGCTTGGATGGACAAGAGCGTCTTGTCAAGTTAGACGGAAATAGAGCCGATGATAGATGGCAAAGAGAAAATAAAATATATAAATATATAAATGTGTCCTAGTGTTTATAGCAGCAAAACAGCAGCACACTTGATATAAGGAATATACAAAAAATAAAGATAAAAATGAATGAAAATGCCGTGCAATTTATTAAAGTTGCAGCCTGCAGAGGTCTAAATCAACTAAAACCTGGATATTTTCTTTTTTTAAGCTTTTAGGTATAGTTTACGCTTGCCAAACAGGCTTTTACGTACAGAGAATCAAACTAATTACAAAAAGGGCAAATAAAACAGGGTTGGCAGACTAACAGATTGATAATAATAAAAAGTCAAGCCAAAAATACAAAAACCAATAAATAAACACTGTAGATATGCAATATTGGGCAAGCTAATATAAGAAAATCTGATTTTTTTAATGACTGTATATGGTAGATCTTGCGAGCAATCTTTAATTGAAAATTGCGTAGGAACCAGAGAAGGATAAAAAGGGCTATGCTAAGCACTATTGTATGATTGATAAAGATAAAGCAGGGTAAAGAGGACTGTACAGATTAAAACAGACGAGTGGGCTTGCGGTAGCTGCTGAATATGTGGAGAGAGAACGATATTGAAAAAATGAGTGAGTCTAGTGGCGCCGAACGACGGTTATATATACTCCACAGCTCCCGCGGGCAAAAAAGGGAAACCACATCTCATCAGCCCTGTACAAATAGAAAGAAAAAATTAACGCTGGCCTTTAAAAAAAACATAAACAAACGACCATGAAAAAAATCCAGTTTGGTTAGACACTTCTGCACCCTCTCTTTCACCAAATGTCAGAAGAAAAATATAATTGACCTTGCTCTCAAAAGATGCTCTTGTTTGCTTTGAGAAATAATTAACGGTACCGGCACGACCACCCCCTCTCAGACAAACCAACAAACACCCCCCTCTATATGACCCACCCCTTTGTGCTGTACTTTCCCAAAAAAAGATTGCAATTTGTGCTGCTGCGTGCAAAAAAACATTTTATGACATTATTCAAGAACAGAGCACATCCCAGTGACTTGAAACTCGCCTGCTCTTGCTCCTGGTTCTTTCTTTTTCTCTTATTGCAGGGGCAATGCAAATAAGGGAGCCAGGGATGGGGAAAAAGGCAAAAGAAGCTGCTCGTTGGGCAGGCCATACGCTCTCAATCGCGCTGGCCAAGCAGCACAGTGGAAGAAATGCTGCAAGCACGCAACTGAACAAATGCAGAAGAACAAAGGGGGTGGGGCTGGAGCTGGGTACTCCAACCCCCATGCCAGGCAACCTGCCCCTTCCTCTCATTCTGCTTTTTTGTAGGTGCTCCATGCATTTCCTGTGTTTCTAATTGACCAGCACCAGTAGCAACAAAAAAAAACAACAACAAGAGTAACAAATGGAGATAACCCGCCATTTCCAAGCCAGCAGCAAGAACCAGCAGAAGAAAAGCCATTGCCTTTTTTGTTGTTTATTCTCTCTCACATATACAAAAGCGTGTCCGCATTTGGGCTGCTCAGCACAATACCGTCTATTCACACAGTCCTTTGCCTGCACCTGATGGTCCATTCAGCGTGATATTTTTGAATCGCTGCCTTGTTATATTAGTTGTTGATATGTTTGTGATTACTTTGTCAACTGCGCGCTATTTATTTAAATCCTTGTCTCACGCCTAGGCTCTAATAATGCTTCCAACAACAGTGCTTCTTAAAAAGGGCGCGGTCAAGGGCCAAAAGCAGAAAACAAGGGCCTG
Source organism: Coemansia asiatica (assembly GCA_027478445.1). NCBI lineage: Eukaryota > Fungi > Kickxellomycota > Kickxellomycetes > Kickxellales > Kickxellaceae > Coemansia > Coemansia asiatica. Next base: position 42,910 of record JANBOH010000022.1, on the reverse strand, counting down.
AACTAGGGCGAGCAATATGGTGTATTAGCAGTGCTTTTTGTTGGAAAAAGAAACCGCTTGTTGTGTTGTACGCATCAATCAATCAATCAATCAATCAACCAACCAACCAACCAGCAAATCAATAAATAAATAATGCAAAATATGCGACTACTTTCCACGGATCACAGCTACAACCACTATCCAAGCTGCCTGGTTCTCCACTTGCCCAAGTCAGTCAGCTCATAGAAAACAAGTAAAACAGTCATTCGGTGATTTCCTTTACTTTTTCTGTTGCTTTTGTTGTTCTCAAGCCCAATTCAGTCCAGAAACAAGTGGCAAGTGCAATCATTTTTTGCTACCTTTGTCTTTATTTCTTTGTCTCTTTGGCTAAAGACGCACTGATGAGTGAATTTGTGCGTGTGTTTATTTTTTTCCTTAGCTCGGTTCTTCATTTGACGCTGGGTTGATCTTTACTGGCAGTTAAATTTAGAACCGGAAACTGTCATGCGTGCCCGTGGCAAGGGTTTGCCGAAAATAAGAGCGTGTACATAATAACGCAAGGCGGTTATCAGCAGATCTACCAGCGAATTTGCATTAAGCAAGCAGAGGATAGCCCTTGCTAGGATTTTTTTCATGTCCATCTATTTTATTATTAATGACCTACACCTGCCACCCAAATGAATCAGCAGATCGATTTGGCACATCTTTCTGCTTATCCATGGCACCCGCATACATATGCGTCCCTAAATAAATTATTTTCAGAGGTGCGCTGGATTCAAAGGAGTGAAAGAAAACAACAATCTTTACAGGTGCATGGCCATACCGGCATATGTCCAGAGATTTTTTTTGCTGGTATGCTCCACATTTCTGGTAAGACAAGGGATTCAGTTTCTGTTCTTGTGTCTATCTGTGTGTGTGGATGATGCGAGTTGTTCTCTTGTTTGACATTGCACCTTCGCTTCCCTCTTTTTGTCTTCGTTGATTTGCAACAAGCAGCCAGGGACATTAAGTGGTTTTTCCTGTGCATGCTTTATCTGCGCATCTAAAAATGTTACCCAGGTTGAAACGCTGGAAACGCTGCTGCATACACTTTACAGAAATTCTATTTAATTAATAAGCTTTAAATGCCTGTCTCCTTTTTTCAATTCACCCTTCCCTCTATTCGCACGCTCTATTAGTTTTGTTTTTCATATTCCACTCTGGTGTTGATTTCTTTTCATTACGCTTTTGTATAGACAACGAAACAGGTTTTTTTATTTGCCTGACCATGCACAAATTAAATGCCAAAGTTTTCATGCTTTTTTTCGGCAAAGCTGCATATTCAAATTAAAGCATGTCGTTTATATTTTCCGTCGTACATTATTCGCTGGTTTTACAATAAAGCAAGCATTGATGCCTATGGTTTTCTCTCGTTCTTTTTTATAATTACTTACTAGTTTGTTTCTTCAGTTTTTATTTTTTTTTCCTTTACATATTTTCCATACTGAATAATATGCCGGTATTAAAATCTACTTTTTTTCTAAAGAAAATTTCCAAGGTATGATATTATATAGCCCGCTTACGCTATTATTTAAATTTATTGCAAATAATAAAAATATACAAAAAGTTGTGCAGCTTTATTTGCGCATTTTCTTTGTGAATGACACATGTCTTAGCACCACTATTTTTCATTACCATATGCCCTGTATTCTGCAGCGTCTGCTATTTTATTTATTTTTTTCAGTACCCGATTGGCTTCACCCAAAAAATGCATGGGGTGCAGCGATGGCAGCCAGCTGCAACAAGAAATATTGTTTTTATGTTTTGTACTACAAAAAAATACAATCTCTATACCAAAAACACACAGTAACTTCTACCCAACACTTAGCTGATTGGCCGGTATGCCTGGTATGCAAAGAAAAAAATAAGGTACAATTGGCTGCAAGAACAGTCATGCCCAATCAGAATTGAATTAGCTGCAGAACTTTCCATTTGTTATTTTTGGCACCACTTTGCAACAAGTATTAAAAAACCAGCACTTTTTAAAAAAAACAAACATATGTCAAGAGTTATATAGACAAAACAGATAATGTATAGTTAGAATACTGTTGGTTTTTGATTGTTATGTTTATGTCATTCTGCTAGTTTTGAAGCAGGTCAAAAACGAGAAAATCAAGACGTCCTCCATAAAAAATTTAGATACAAAAATTAGCAAATATATGCTAGACAAGACAAAAAAAGCATATTAGATGTGATAACTTGTTGTCAGATATACATATAAAAATATAATTTATTGAATTTTGTTGATGTTTTAACTTTTTTTAAATGCTATTTTTTATTTTTATTTTTTTGCTAAAAAAAAGTGAGCAACTGTAAATTCACGATTAAATCTTAAACAAATAAACTCTCAATAATCCATTTACAAAATGCATTTTGTTGATGCAAAGCAGTCTAACAAATGTATGGCAACACATAAATTGCTTAAATTCAAATAAACAAATAAGTAGGGGCAGGTATAAAGCTCATTTCTTTACTATAAATTGTATTAAACAAAAAACTTTGCTACACTTCTTTTGTTGATTTTTTTCTACAAAATTTATTGCTCAAATAGGATTTTTTAAAGTGTTTAAGCATTCACATTTATTTATTATTTTCTACGGCTATTCTGCCTTTAACATTCACACTCGTATGCAAAGTGGCACATTTGCATATTATTTTTTTTGCAATTGCTTCTTTTGCTTACTTTTTTTTGCTACTTGTAATTGCATAGAATGCAGAAAATGGGCTTTTTGGTGCAATCGGGTAAACAAGAAAGCATCGAGTGTCAGCTGACAATGCTGTATGTGTTTTTTTCAGAAGGCTGATATGGCAATTTTTTTGCCGAGAGATTTAATTAATGCAATGGTTATTATTATTCAACAAAAGAAACATGTAAACATAATGCTTGTCTTTATTTATGAGCCGGTAAAAAACATAATTAAATATTATTTATTTACTGAACTAATGGTTTTTTTTTCTAACAAGATGCTATTAGAGAATGAGAAAATATATTTTATAGTTGTTGTTTTTGTTGTCGATGTCCTTGTTGTTGAATGTATTGGTTTTTGGTTTTAATGCAAGGCGTTTTTAACAATGAGCCAATGTATTTTTTTTATAAAAACAATACACTCTAATACTTTATTGTAATTTGATTGGGTTTTGACAAGTATTTATTTTAAAGAAATGGCTAGAATAAGTGAAAAAAACTGAATTTCTTTGCGACAATCGAGATAGACAAACTCTAAAACGGTTCTTGACAAATAAACAAATTTATGTATTCTCGATAAAAAGAAAAGAAAAAACAAAACATCTACGCATACATTATATGCGTCAATTTTGCTTGTAAATAAAAATATTGTTAGGGAAAAGATATAAACAAAAAAAACCAAACACTCACTATAAAAAACTGACTGCATTGTAAATTATACATCAGTCATAAACGGCTCTTTTTTACATTTTCAATAAGCAAATATAAATTTATATGGAGAATAATAATGCAGAGTTTGTTTTATTTCTTACTTGCTGGTTTATTATTTCGAGGTTAACTTTGTACCTGTGAAACAGAAATTCTTTTAATGTTAAAATGTAATATTTGCATATATATATATCCGGTTATCTCTTTTTTTACTGTGAGCAAAAAAAAAATAATGGCAAGATACTTTTTGTTATTTTTTTTTTAAACAGACATAATAATACGTGTCATTCATAAAGAAATAGTGTGCATCTTGAAACGGAATTTTTTCTGCAACATCGTCATTTAATATATCCTAATTTATACATCAGATTGTTCATCAAACAAAAACCAAAGCAAAAAAAAAAACAAGCAAATAAAAAGTAACGAAAAAAAAAACAAAAAGTGGGCAGGTATCAAAATAAATCTTTAGACGCAATAATTTTCTTTTTTTTTTACAAATAAAAATATTTTAGAAGCGGATAGCAGCAAAAACAACAAACCCTATTTTTTCCGACTTGCAACCAATGGCAATCGACCAACGAAAATTTTAAAATCTTTAAAAAAAATAAAAATAAAACAGATTTGGCACAAAAGAGCTGAGAGTAGCTGATTTTGTAAGCACGGTTCTTTTTTAGACACTTGGCAATGACCAATATCTTGCCGAAATATGTATTTTACTTTTTTCTTTGCGTCAATATGTTATTTTGTTTATTTATTTGAACAGGCAAGATTTATTATTTTATATACAAAAGAATACTAACAAACAATGCATAAAAATCATACAATGTATTAAAATAACAAAACAAACCGAAAAATACTCAAAAAGCCTCAAATAATATGTAAACGCCTACATTTCTTTTGTTATCACTTTTTTTAGATTGAAACCAGCCTGTTATTTATTCATTTTTTATTATTTGCTGACTCTGCTAAATTATTCGCTCTTATTGTCTTTGTCGTGAAAAATAAAACAAAACAAATACAAGCAATAATAAAAAGTGCCAACAGAGTATTTTAATCTTTGTGAGAAAACGCTTTTGTAGATGTTTATTGATCTGCAAGTCCGCTAAACAGTCCAGCGTACACCAAGCGTTATTGTCAAAAAATGGTTATGTTACACAATGAATAATTTTTTGAGCCATATCAATATATATTCTGCCGTGTAATACTTTTTCAGTGCATACTCTGCTATCTTGATCTAGTTTATTTAAATTTAAATATGCAAAGAATACCACACGTTTTTTATTAATTAAGACAGTAAAACTTTGACAAGTAAAAAAATATATCTGAAATGATATATAAGTATTTGATTAAAAAACACAGGTAATTACTTAAGGAAAAGATAAAAAAAATATAATAAAAACCTGCGTTGCGCACAAACTCTTCATTTTTTCGTATGATTCAGTTGTTGTCTCTATTTGTCTACAGATTTAGAATAAAATTTGTTTGTTTCCATGTTAACAATTAAAAAATAAAATAAAAGAAATTTCCCACCAATCTGACGGTGAAACAGCCATGAAAGCCTTTGTTTAAGCTGTATATATATAAATATATAAGTGCGTGTATGCTTTTTTCTATTACTAATTGTTTATTTTCAATTGCCTTTGTCTCAAACTGCAGAAAAAAAGGCCCTATAATCGTGGCACCAACTTTGTAGTATAGTGTGCGTCCTCCACTGGTTTTATTTGTATTTATTTTATTTGGAAAATTGCAAACAAAGTTTTTATATTGGTAGTCAATAAATGCTACTTTATTGCAAGAGGAATAGTGCTACTTGTTACTAACTGGTGCGCCTAAATTATGCAATCTGTCTTGCATGTGCCTTTATTTGATGAAGGCTGTTGCACTCTACATAAACAACCTTTTTAGAGAAATACCCGGGTCCTTTACAGTACATATCAAATTGTCAAATAACCAGTGTGTTAAATCCAGCACCGTATGTACCTGAATCATATTTATTCCTTTACTTTGCTTTATTTCACACTGACCATGAATGCAATTTACCTGGATCTGATGCACGCCAAATACCTTGTTAAATTTTTCAAGGGGTAAAAAAAAAGAAGAGTACAGGCCCCCAACAGATTCATTTGCATTTTTGAATCTGTGGCGTTTGAATCCATAAAAATACAGAATAATAACAAGTGGTTCAGAATAATCAGCAAATCTAGATCAAGAGTGTGGATCAGCTTGTACTTAATTTTATTATCTTTGGAATTCAAGCGATTTTACAGATGCGAAAAAGCAAATTGCATTCGGTTGTTGAGAATTTGTTTTCTCTCTCTTAAAGTTACCTTTTTTCTTTTTTTTTTTTTCAATTTCAATTCTCAAAAAAAAAAACTTTGTTTTCTTCTGAATTATCGCAAATTGTTTTATAATGTTTGGAAGGCTTTTGTCGACAGCGTCAACTTATCTGGCTTCTAGAGCGGCTGACGCATTTGGTTCTCGAGTTGGACATATGAGTGTAGGCGGCATCAGCAGCGGTCTTTTGAGGTAAGGGACATCTCCTGATTGTTCTCGCTATGCCTTGACCGCTTTTGGAATAATTGCATGTGCGGTTTGGTTCTCTGTATGCCAAGTGGCGGGCTTCTTGCGGTCTAGACCCATACATCCCTTTGCTTGATAAATTGTGCCGGAGTGGCACAGTGCGGCTTCCCGCTTTTTCTATTATTTATTTATATATAATTTTGAATTATGCACAAAAGTAAAAATGTGCCGCGGTCTGTTCTTCTCGATCATGACAGGAATTGCTATTTAGATATCTGGCACACGTCAATAATAACCTATGTGGGCAGCGATTTGCATTAAAAATATTATTTTATTTTATTTTATTCTATTTTGTTTTGTTTTGTTTTGTTTTGTTTTGTTTTAATATGGCTGACATGGTTAGAAACAATGAGACCATATTCATATACGTCCTTTTTTTTTAACAAATACTCATCTGATATTGTACTCCGAATGACATTAACAAAATGATGCTGGTGATTTTCAGATATTACATTTTTGTTAATGCATATATTAAACGCACAAAATTTGTTTTGTTTTTTATTTATTTATTTTTTGCAGTCGGGTTGCAAATGGACCGGTGGCGCAGCAGCAGCAACAGGCGATGTTTCCAACGATGGGCACTATGCAAGTCCGTTGGCGGACTTACGGTAACGAGTATCAGCCGAGTAACCTTAAACGCAAGCGCAGACATGGGTTTTTGAGTCGTTTGCGTACCAAAAATGGCCGTAAAGTACTTTTGCGTCGTCAGCTTAAGGGTCGCAAATATCTTTCGCACTGATTCAAAATAAAAAAATTCAATAAACGTTAGAAACTGCTCACCACCCCACCCTTTTGCAATTTAAAAGACAGTTTAAATGATAAAAATAAACGATTTATCAACAATGCAACTCAAGCAAATGTAAACGGGCTGATCAACACAAGCACACTGACGTTATGACATGCATTTTTATTGTTTTTTTAAAATGTACAAAAGCATTATGCCTGCGTTACATTAATCATGTATTTCAAAAAAAAATTAGAAATATTTAAAAAGTACATTCTATTTTTAGACAAAAAATAAACACAATATGCATGTTCTGTTTGTTTGTTTTCATTGTATTGAATCTACAAAAAATATTTTATAAAGAAAATTATGCGTTAAAGTACATAGACCATGCAGAATCACCAACAACAGACTGCAGTGGCAAGAGCCTCCGCTTAATCCACTCCCTAATGACCTCAGTGCTGGGGCCAGCAGCCCTAACAGCAACCCCAGTTACGCCCTGCTCATCGACCTCCGAAACCGACCACCAAACACCCTCTTCGTCCTCCCTCGTCTTGCTCATCCTAAACGCCTTGATCCTATACTTCTTATGCTCCTCAACAAACATCCTCGAGATCTGTTCAACAGATGGACCCAGGATAAGTAAAAACGCAAACGCATCGATGTTCTCCAATCTCCGAGCAAACGACCCCGGTTCATCCAACTGGTCAATATTTGATGGGTCACCAGGCTGCTTTAGTAAAAGCGCATCCCGTATGAGTATCTTTGATCCATCCATCCACTGCTCCCCGCGGGACTTGGGTGTGTATCCCAATGTGACAATATTGACGCTAAAGTATTTAGCAAAATCCCATCTCTCCCCCCGACTCATCCGCCCACTGGTCATCCAGTCCAGGAGCACCAAAGACGACGAACAATCGTGCAACCGAACCGCCTGTCTCTGGTTATACAGTGCATCTTTAAAACAAGTAACAGGGTCAGGCAAAAGACAAAGAAGCGCCCCAGGTGCAACATCCATTATCATCGTCTGATACGACTGATTGATATCGAATTTCGCATCATTCCGGGGGTTCTTTAGATACGAGGGTGGTCGTCCGGATCGATTTTTGTATATTTTGGTTGAACCCTGGGTGAGGAGCATCAGGGCACAGCCGCTGCCTACGTTTACATCCACGTGGATCTGGTCGCCGTGCACTATGCCGCCGCCGTAAGATAGGATGTAGCTGACTGCTGGTTGCAGCTTTTGCGATGGTTCTTCCTCTGTTGATGTGGGTGTGTTGGGTATTGCTTTGGGCGATATTATTTTTAGCGGGTAGGCTGAGGATATCGTTTGGAATAGTCGGCCGGCCGTCAGCTGGCAGCTTATCTTTCCTTCGCCTGGTGCTGGCATTATCGTCAAAAAGATGCTGAATTGTAACGTGCTTTAGTGGGAGGCTAAAATAAATAAAATTAGATAGCAAAAAGACAGAAAGGAAAGGAATAATTTTATTTTAATCTCACGCTGTCCAGTGGTACGTACCGTGCGAATGAACAAGGCGAATCACAATACATTTATTTTTTTGGATGTGCTAAAACGGAAAAACCAAAAAAAAAGCAAAATTCAGTTAAACCTATTTGAAGGAAAGAGCATCAGAGTCCTCTTCCACATCTTCTTGTTCGTCGTCATTGTCGTCGTCATTGTCATCGTCCTCGGGCTCAGATCCCTCGTCGCCAACATTGCCGCCCTCATCAGACAAGTCGTCCTGCTCGCCAACCTTAGAGCTACCCATCACCGACGAAAACTTCTTCTGTCTTTTGCGCTCATTCCAGTTCAGGCATCTGGACAGGCTGGACATCCAGTCCTGCGTCTGCGACTGCGAAGCACACACCGTGGGCAAGGGATACTTGGACGCAGTGATCTGGATATGATCGCCGCGGCGAAGCTCTATACGATGCCGTCCGTCAAACGACGCCCACGCAGTGTTGCGGCTATCCGGAGGCAATACGACGCGGAGAACCATGCTGTCCGGAAGCAGCATCGGGCGGAAAGACAATGTGTGCGCGCAGATGGGCGTCACCAGAATAGCCGGAATCTCCGGGTGCACCAGGGAGCCGCCGGCTGCCAGCGAGTAAGCAGTGGAGCCAGTCGGCGTAGCCAGACACAGGCCGTCGGCCTCGACCGTGGTCAGATGGTTTCCGTCGCCGTAGAGCTCGATCTGCGACAAGTATGGGCTGGGTCCACGGTCAACCACGACCTCGTTCATTACCTGGAAAGTGCTATCGCGCTTCCACACCTTGCGCATGCGTCGCTGGTATGCCCGCGGAACGTCGTCCCACTCGGACTCGTTGATCGTGGAAACGCGTTTTTCAGAAGATGTGCCAGCCACTGGAACTAGCCTTGCTGGTGGAACTGCCTGCGAGGAAGGTCGCTCAGCTAAAGCCATCGTTGCATCTACGTTTGCCACAGCAGTCGCGGTAGACGAGCCCGTGCTGCTGGTGTTGGCTAGAGGCTTGATCCCTGCGCGTCCATGACTCGCTGCTCTGTTATCATCGTCTTCCTCTTCTGGTATCCTGTGTCCGCTGCTTCCACCAGCGCCCGTAGAGAGCTTGCTTTTGCTAGCGCTCCGGGCAACAGACAGAGAGCCAGAAGCACCGTTGCATACATTGCTTGAGCCACCAGAGATGCCCAGCAGATTAGTCGAGCTGCTGCCTGTACCGCGGTTGCTGCTGCTATGGTGCATCAATCCATGCTTGCTGCTGTTGCTGCTGCCAGCAGCGCCACGCATCTGTCTTTGCGAGCCAGAAGGTCCCACCGAGGGCGTGCGCTTGGAGCCGGATACCGAGCGACTAGACTTGTAATTACACTCTTCGTCGTCTGCAGAACTCTGCTGAGCACAGTCGCTCGAGCTGGCAGAGTTCAATGAGCTTTTTCGACGAGCATGCGTACTGTGACTATGTGCGTTGCTGTGGGAGCGCGCGATAGAGTTGCCTGAGTTTGTTCGCGAGGCTAGAGCTGGACGTGTAGAGGATTGTGGATGAGGCTGCGACTGAGTTGGAACCTGGGATTGATGAGGCTGCATTTGGCTCTGTTGCTGTTGCATATGAGGATGCTGCTGGCTGTTTTTCATCGAGGCACTGTACGAGTTCGAAGACTTTTTGGACAATGCGTTGATCGCAGCCAACTTTGCAGAGTCTCTTACGTCGGCAGACTCTTCTGCTTCGGCAGAATTCTCGTCACAGGGACGGTCGCCATAGCTCTGCAGACCATATGTCGCTAGCTCATGGTCAATGACGCGGTTACAGTCAGCAGCGTCGTTCAATACATTTGCATGCTCGGGATCCACAGTCTCTGCCAGCCGGTACACTGTGCATGTAAACCGCATGCGCAGGTTGATGCGCACGCCCGAGTTTATCGCCGAGTCCAGGACACGCCGCGCATGGCGGTGATCAAAGACAGTCAGAAAGCCCAGCGAGCCCAGATGGAACGGAATGATCGGCGGAACCGTTGTCTGGAACAGCCACGACGTGTAAAGCACGGTTCCATCGCCGCCAAGCGTCACGGCAAAGTCAAAGATCTCGGGGCTCTTGGCGCAGAGCTCTGGAGTCCAGTACTGCAGATTGGTTACAGACTCTGGGTGTCTCTGGTGAACTCGGCTAAGGTTGAAGTTGCGGTGCTTGGCGATGTTTTCTTCGATATAAACTACCATCGGCTGCTTGGTCTCTTGCGCCCGGCTTTCGATAAGCCAGATTGCCAGGTCGCGGGTCAGGCTGACCAGGCTGACGTCGTTGGGCTTGGTCACTATGATGATTCTCTTGACGTTGTTCAGCTGCACAACTGTGCGCCCGATCAGCTTGGACACCTCGCGCACGCTGACTGCCGTCTGCACCAAGTCCACAGTGGGCGTCTCTGTCCCACCTTTGCCGCTGAGCTTCCCGCTGCCGTTCAGACCACGCTCTAAGCTGCGCACGGCATTGGCTGTGGCCTCCGAATGCTTCCGAGTGACAATGGCCAGCTCTTTGCGCTTGTGAGATAATCTTGCGCTCGTGGATGTCAGAGGTGTGGTATGACCGGGCGCTGTCTCTGAATGCACGCCGGCATGTTTGGATCCGTGGCGCAAAGAAGCGGTCGATGCCGCGGAAGATGTCGAAGAGGTCGAGCTCAGACGCGTTCGCTCGACTTGCTGTATTATGTCGCCTGTGGAAAAAGAGTTTGCCGACATTATAGCAGCCGAAGCGTCTTTGTGGGAAGGCGCAACAGAATTAACAGCAGAACCAGTAGCGTTGTTGTCGCGTTTTTCCGCACTTTTGTCAAGGGCGCTGCTGTTTGAAAAGCCCGTCGAAGCACGCGTGTCCCTTGTTCGGCAGTGTGAGACCAAAAGATCTGCGAGCTCACTTCCCGCGCTGTCCATATTACTCTTGGCCGCAGCAGCAGCAACAGCAGCAGTATCATTGACAGCAGTGGCAGTGGTAGCATTGCTTTTATCGGGTACAGCATTGTTCTTTGGGGGTTGCTTATTTTGCATTTGCTGCAACCCCCACATGGCTCCCTGTTCTGCAGCTAGCTCTTTTGCCACTGTTTCAGACATAATGCTTGCCGTCGTCGCTCTTCTTGTAAGACAAGGGTGCAGGGCACAGGCGCCCACGCCCATTTTTTTGTTTATCCGCGAGTCGTCGGTTTCCTTAATGTAGTTGTCGTTCTCTTCCTCGGTTGCGCGGATGCTGCTGGCCTTGCTGGTGCTCTGGCTGCTCAGCGGGCTTTTTTGCTCAGGGTGCTCGACCTGCTGTACCTGTTGCTGGGTATCTGCATGACCAAGCGACATGATCTAGATCTGTGGGAAAAATAAAAATGAAAATAAAAAGAAGAGATGGGGATGGCGATGGGATGATGCAGGAAGAAGAATAAGCAATTGAAGCAAGTGTATGTAGCAAGTTATGTGCCAAAAGTCTGTATTTATAAGTATAATAGTGGTTGTTTTGAAAAGATAAAAAAAAACGAGGACAGGAAAAATTATTTGGAGACAAGAGCAGAAACGCAACCCATTCGACCAACAATCTAAAGCAATAAAAAAAAAGGAAAAAGAAAACAATCGTCAGAAAAAAAAATTGAATGACGAAAACAGCGAATGGCAGTCCCTTTAAAAGAAAAAATTATGGAGTAGGGGAAGAAAACAAAGAAAAGAGAGTTGAAGTTTGAATAAAAAAAAAGAACAAAATAAATAAAATAAAAAATTCAGTAAAAGAAAGGTCCCTTGATACACATTCCACTTCAATTAAAAAAGTTGGTCTTGTCCTTGATTTAGAGTATGCAAAAAACCTAATAAAAAAAGGCACGTTTAGTCTTTTAAATAAAAAATAAAGAGCCTGAGCAAATTTTTTTGTCTTGATAAGTAAATAAAAAAAGCAGGGGAAAAAAGAAGGAATGGAAGAAAAAAGGAATAGAATGAAGGGAAAACCAATGGTAAAACACGCTTTACTTGGTCCAAATGTTTTAGTAATAAAAAAATTCTAACGCGTATATGCATGTATGTGTACACTATAAAACAAGCCTGTTTTCGTTTAAAATAATACCAAGACAAGTGTCCGTCTCTCAGACTGACAAAAATAACATTTCTCCAAAAAGATGCCTATTTCTTTGTTAATGAAAAAAAAAAACAAAAGAAAAATTATAAACATGGTGGATGAATGCGTTTGTTTTTACTCGTAAGGATGGTTAGCACAACAAGAAACAAGAAACAAGAAATATACTATGTAATTCACATCGGTCATACTCCTTTTGCCTTACTTGATTAAAATAACGCAGCATCTAGTTTTAGCAGAAGACATTAAAAAGCAATAAAAGCAGAAGAAAAAGAAAAGAAAGAATAAAGAAAACCGCAGATAAAGTAAAAAAAATTAAAGTTAAAACAGCTTTATTAGCTTTATATATCGGGCACAGGTGACGAGACAGCAGACACGGAAGCAACAACATGCGGATGCGAGCCCCGACGCTTATCATCGATAGCAGCTCCAGCTCCAGCTCCAGTTGCAGCAGATATCGGCGTTACAGTTGCGGTGCTGGCCGTGGTCGACGAGGCAGAGGTCGGAGAAATAATGCTTGCTCTGTTTCTGGCCTTCTCGGACGCAGGCGCCAAAAGCTCCTTGATAGGCAAGGCCTTTGACGACGTCGGGTTGCCATTCGAGTCAGTCGTGCGCCTGCCTCCAGCTCCTCCAGCTCCTCCTGCTGCCTGCGGCAACGACGCACGCGATGCAGAAAGCGTCGCTGCATTAAACGCATTTGCCGAGTTGGGACCCGAAGTCGAAGCACGCCCGTGACTTTGGTAGTGATGGTGGTGGTTGCTGTTGTTGTTGAATGCCTGCTGCGGCTGATGTTGAGAAGCTGCGATGCGGCCATTGCTTGCCTCTTCTTTTTCTGTCTCGACAGTATGTTGCTGCTGATGGTGCTGGTTTTGATATGGGTTGTGGTGATATGCGCCATTGATGCTGCCGCTGCCCAGCGCCGGCGACCCGCTAGCCACGGAGCTGCCAGGCGCAGCAATCGACACCGCAGTCACCGGCTCCTCAGGAATAGGCGGTGCAAGCTCCTCCTGCATCTGCTTAAGCGCCTTCTGCAGCACATCCGCATACGACTGGTACTTGATCAGCTCCTGCAAGATATACTGCGCCTTGCGCTCCCAGTTGCCAAACGCCCGATGGAACATCTGCGTCCTTGGGAAAAACCGCTCGTCAATGCTACCTTGCACCTTCTTATGCGAGACCAGTTCGTCTTCCAGATACGAGATATGGTGCAGAAGGGCCTTGAGCTGTGCAGTCTCGTCCAGGTCAGACCGCTGCATCGGGTTGTTTGGCGGCGTCCACTCCAGGATATTCACGTTCTTGCTTGCCTCGCGCTCCTCCATTATCCGCCTTTCCTCAGCAGCCTGCTCCGACGCACTCAGGGACTCACCACTAATCTCGCGTGCCTCGCGCTCGTCGAACCGCAGGGCAAAGTCACCCGTGTTGTCCCACCCATACTCCATGTTATACACGCCGCCAATCATATACGGCGCCTTTGACTCACGCGCCGCCCAGTAGTTGCACGCTGCCACCCAGTCGCGCAGCTCGACCTCAGACGCCGTCTGGAACAAATACACGCCGCCGCTCGGCAGCTGCAACGCAAACACATGCGGCCGCGATCTCGAGTATCCTGGCGGCGGCAGCATATGCGTCATTGTGTGCCGAAGCGACACTGACCCCAGCTGTAGCGACGTATCGGTAAGCTCGCGTCCATCAGGATGCATGTTGTGCCGCCCGTCCATCTTGTACATGGCCACCGTGCCGCGGTCCACCGAGACATAGCACGTGCGCCATGCGCGATGCGACGCCTTCTTGCCAGCCCGCTCAAACAGATGCTTGCGCACAAGAACCCCAGACCGAATATGCTGGTTCTCCATAGGCGACCGCATATACGCCGTGTACGCTGTCGATGGCAAAAAGCCCATGCCGCCGCTGCCACCACCAGCGCCCATCGACGCTGACGACGGCGACGCACGCACACCAGCTGAAGAGCCGCCTGCACCGCCAAAGTGGATCATCGACGATCCGGACCGCTTCATCATGCCCTCAGGCGCAAAAGAGTTATTGCGCAAATCAGGATGCTGCGGTGGCCGACGCACTGCTGCCGAGCCAGAAGAATTGATGGCTGCTGTCTTGTTCATCGAGGTGATCGACCGCGTGCGCTGCACAGAATTCATCGGCATGCTGCGCACTGAGCTCGGGCGTCCACTGCCCATATGGCCGTGCGGATCATGGTGATCCATGATACCAGCCATCTGCGAATGACGGCCATAGCCCATAACCTCGACATCCAAAGACTGCTTGGCTCCTCCGCCCAAAGCCATGCTCGACCGCGCATTGCCTGCTCGCATCTGATCGTGGCTGCTGCGTGCCAGTCCATGGCTAATGCTATACTGCGAATTGTTATTGTTATGACTATTTCCGCTGTTCTGGTATTGCGCCTGCTCATACTGAATCGTCGCCTGCCTAGCAAACGACGGCTGACCCAACGGCTTGCTCTTAATTCCAGCATACACGTCCTTCAGCACTGCTGAAAGCTCGGTCAGATTCGGCATACCCGATGCACTAGCCATAGCAGCAGCAGCCTCACGTGCACGACTACTGTCTCCAGTCGCCACGCCAGTAGCAGCGCTGATAGCACGACCAACCATGCTTCCAAAAGTATCCCCATCCCTCTGATAATGATGATGCGAATTCTGGTTACTCGATATCGAGGTTCTGCCACCAAGTCCGACCAAAGACGGCTCATCCATAGACAGTGTGCCCGAGCGGCTGCGCGTATGAGCACCGTTAGTCGACACCTTGCGCCGAAGTCTATCAAATGCCCGCAGAGACGATGGACTAGACACTGCGTGCGTAGACGATATGCCCATGGTCGGCGTCTGTACAGCAGACACTGAGCCACCCGTGCTTGTCTGCGCATGTTGTACCAAAATTGGCCCACCGTTTATCGCACCAATGTTGCCACCTCCACTCGAAATACTGCTGCTGCTGCTCTCGAAAAATGAAAATCGCTTGCCACGTCCTCCCATCAGCCGCACGACATCGCGAGAAGACCGTGTAGCTGTCGTGCTATGAGCTGAAGCCGACCCATTATTACCGCTGTTGCTGTTGTTGCCAGACATGTTTAGAGACGCCATAGAGCCTACCAGGCTGCGCAGCGTAGAATGATGCTCAGAGGGCGCCTGCTGTTGTTGCTGAGCAGCAGGTATGGGAGCTACCATCTCGTAGGACTCGGAGCTACGAGGCAACTTTGACGACGTAGTAGACGGCGTATCAGCCAGATCACTCGCCGCATTCCCTGGCTGAGAAGCTGCGTCCATCGACTTTTTAGTAAGATCCAGCTCAGGCAGCTGCGGCGGCGGAGACACCGCAGCACTAGCATCATCCTCAACCAGCACCCCATCCATACTCCCTGGTTCCCCACTACCCGTACCAGCGCTTTGCTGAAACTGCGCAATAGTATCCACGGTATTACGCACAAACCGACTCTTCGTCATCCGATCGCCCGCACGTATATCAGCAATATGCAAGTCAGTATTAAGCAACAAAGTAGAATAAGTCACCGCATGAGCCACATCCACGGAACGCAACCGCGTATCAGGGTTACACTCGACGTATCTCTGCGACAAAGCCACAAGCAAGCGGTCGATGACCTGAGACTCGCCTCGCAAAAATATATGCGAACATAAGCGACGCAAGCACTCATCTATACGCAGGCCACTAAAGTCATAGTTGGATATATAGTGCTTCAGTGCTAGTCCGTTGAATATCTCGCGCTTTCCTAGCCACTCCGCATGTTCCACTAGATGCGGTACCTCGAATCCCATAAGCACCTCGGGTCGCGGTGGCTCCACGGGACGCTCGGCCGTCTTGCGGTTCGCCTGGCTGTTGAACTGGCAGTTGTACTCCTCGATATCAAACAGATACTTGCCCATAGCCCGTGCCTGAATAGAGCTATCATGGCTCATACCACTAGTATCGGCAGCAGCTGAAGCATCTGCAGCAGCAGCAGCAGCAGCGGCTTGTTTATCCTCGTTTTCGACATCGACTTTGGCAGATACGCTAGCAGGCAAATCGTGTGTGGGCTTATCTGGGGAAAACTGCATGCGGACAGCAGCACCACCATCAGCTGCCATTATCGAGCCAACAAGCTCAGCCGCATCCGACGACCGATCGACATTCACTGTGAGCGTCTTTTTATGACCATCCACAGTAACACCATTATTGTTTTCAAAAGCATGAGGAGGCTTGGCAGCACAAGCATCAGTAGAAGCAGCAGGCTCTGATTGATGCACACGAGTTCCACTGCCAACCTGTCCAGCATCGCTCACAATGCCCAATCCAGCAGCGGCCCCACCGTCAGCAGTCGGGCTAGCCAAAGCTGCATCAGTTGGTTGCTGAGAAGCAAGCGTGCCACGAGCAGTCTGGGCCTCAATCAGCGCCTTCGATCGCGACAACGGCACAATATCGCTATCGCCATCCTCATCATCGTCATACTCGCCTTCCGTCGCCACATCACGCTCGGCCTCAGCAGACACCTGCAGGACCTGTTCAGGTGTAGTACCGCTATCACACTTAATAGAGCTTGCAACAACCAAAGGTGAATCAGACGGAGTACATGCTGATTGCGAATCAGATCCCTGAACCAATTTTTGCGACCGCTCGTTATCTGCGCCCTCGCGCTGCTGCTTTACATCGGTAGTAGCTGAAAGCCCAGCGTCTCCAGTATTGACCGAGTCTGACGATAACGGGAATATCTCTTGCATCGGCGTATAAAACCCGACATTAGACAAGCGTGCGCTGTCAAGTGTGCCGTCCATGATACTAGACGTTGAGAAATCGCTGCTCATCGATACCAGTGGAACTGGGGCAGTATCCTTGTTTCCTTGTTGCAAGACCTGCTCAGATGTTGTATTAGGAGCAGCCGAGGAATCTTGGGGTTTAGAAACAAGCATTTCTGACCGATTGACCATTTGTTGTTGTTGCTGTTGCTGTTGTTGTGGTTGATGATGATGCAACGGCTGTTGTGGCAGTGGTGGCACAGATGGTAATCCCTTGTTTGTAAACAAATTCGAAACAGTATCTGAGGTTGTGGGTGCAGTCAATGACGATGCAGTGGAGGAAACAGTTCCGTATTTGCTATCGGCCAGCGTTAGCAGCTTGGAAAAGCCAAAGTTTTCAGCAAAACCTGATGATGCCGACTGCTGTTTCTTCAAGAAATGTTGTTTGGAGCCAGTTTGATGCAGCGATGCCTCGGCTTCCTTCTACAATAAAAGCAAAAATAAAAAATAAGAGGATCAGTAAAATGTATAGAAGAAAAAAAGCGAAATATAAAAATATGAAAAAAAATTGATTTTTTTTTTTGGAAAAATAAAAAAAATAAAAAGGGGACCAGGATTGTGCAAATGCCGAATCAATCAAGAACAATTCCACAAAAACCAAACTAATAAAAAGAATCGATAATTTACTGCCAAGAGCTTCAAGCAAACGGTAGAGTTAGGGGGGAAAAATAAGGGAAAAAATAAAAACAAAAAGCGAAACAAGGGAGTGAATATAAAAAATATTTTAAATACCGTGCAAGATATTAAACAATAGAGAAAGCAAGCTGATATAGACATAAAAAAAAAGATTGGTCAAATAAAGTAATGGTAAAATAAAATTGGTGAGCTGCAAACATTTAAAAATACAAAAAGGTAAATCCACTATTAAAAACCCGCTTGTTCATTATTTACTTTCGTGACCCAAACAAAAAAAAAAAACAAGAAAAAAGTGATGTGCAATGATTTTTCCTCTTTTACTATGGTTTTTATTTGCTTTGTTGTTGCTTTTGCTGTTGCAGACCACAAAAAAAACTCCAGCATAGAAAAAGGAAAAAAAAGGAGTAAAAAAAACTCATGATGAGCCACTCAGACAAACTATCGAAAAAAATGAACTGTCATGATGTCGCTCTTGTTTTCATATGGCTTGTGAGGGACCTAGATACAATCGCCAAGATGGGCTTTTGTATTCAAATAAGGAAAGAGCATGGGACATTTGGGAACTCGCTTCTGAGCGTGCATATGCAATTTCTTGCACACATACTAAATAAAAAAAGTAAACATACCTTTTCTTCAGCTTCCTTGCGCTGCGATGACCCGCCTCTAAAGATACTCCAAAAGGACGGTTTGCGCATCTTGCTCGCATCACGCTCGCAGACAGCCTGGTTCTCAGTAGCTACTGCCTCAGAAGCAGGCTGCTGTGGCTGAGCCCCCATCGACGACGTTGTGGGTGTCTGCTGTTGCTGTTGCTGTTGCTGCTGCTGCTGCTGCTGTGTCCACGATGTGCCCAGCTTGAGCTTGGACTTGATGGTTGACTCTTTTCTCGAAAGCCCGTGGGTGGTGGGCGGCATGTTGTGACAATTAAGCGTTGTGCTTGGCCGGGGACTATTGTTGCTGATGCTTAGCCGGCCGCTGAATATACTATCGATGAGTTGTTGCGATTCAGACAGATAGGGTCCTCGTGCACCAGATGTATCTGATCCAGGAACGCTGCTATCGGGAAACTACACTGGCAAAAGTAAGAAAAAATGGGGGGAAGTTAATTGTGGATTAGCAACTGTGCTGCGATAGCAATGACACAGGTGGGGAGAGAGGAGAAGGGATGTACAAAAAGAATACAAGTATTTGGAACAGAACAGGTAGGGGAGAATTAGAATAAGAAAATAAAGATTAAATAAAGAGAGGAAGGAATAGAAAGGGTAAAAGAAAGAAACGATTGAATGAAACAAAATCAAAAAGGATCTGCCACTATTTGCAAGAGACAAGAAGCTTCATAGTCGGAATAATGAAAAAAGGAAAGTTCAGCAACAAAAAGAAATCACCTGCTATAGAAGCAAATAAAGAAAAAGCACAAAGAGTGGGCTCAAAAAGAAAGTGGTCCCATGCAGCTTGGACAACAAAGTTAAAAAGCAAAAAAAGAAAAATAGCAGCGCTGCACAACTTGCTGATGCGTGGCATAAGAAGAGGACAATTGTCCCCATGCTGACAACAAATACAGTCAATATATCAAATGAGAGCAAATAATACTTGCCATTGCTTCCAGCGACGGTCTGTTGCCGCGCGCCAGGTCCTCGACCAGCCGGATGGTGTCCTCTGCCGCGCTATCCGAGTCGCTAATCTCGCCCGTGTCGTGGCCGCGGCTCTGCTCCAGTGCGAGCTGCTCCAGGTGCTTCTGCTGCGCAAGCTGAGCCGCCGCCGTGATGCCCCACTGGTCCAGCATACTCCCAGTCGACGCCCTGCCCTGCTCCAGCTCCAGCTCAGGCGACAGCCCCAGATGCAGCGCTGCAAACCCCGTCGACGCGTCGCCATGCGCAGCCCGCCTAGCCACTGCACCAGACTTGCCAGGCGAGCCAAAGTCCATGTCGATGCGGAAGCGGTCGCTGGTCAGATCGTCCAGGAGCATCGGCCGGTGCATCTGGCCCTTGTCCGACAGCGCACGCGTTAAAGGCATTGCTGTTGCTGTTGCTGTTTCTGTTTCTGCGCCACCGGCACTCCTCGACGATGCACGCTGCGACGTGGGCTTCACCTGCATGTGCTGCTTGGACGCCATGCGCGACACCGTCTTGCCGCCCACAGCCGTTCTCAGAACCGACGTAGTACTGATTAATGCCCGTTGCGCATTATACCGCAATTCAGCAGCCGTCAAAGGAGGCAGCGCTGGCACGTCCTCAGATGCTCTTTCTTTGCCTGAATGCTCGCCATCTACGATCGGTGCCCGAACCACGGTTTTGCCCGCATGCGTGTTGATCACCCGCACCTGGAACCCCTTCAATCGCTTCTGCTGTTGCTGCTCGGACAAATGCTCCTTGGCATCCCGGGGGTTTTCCGACCTTGTGCTCTTGGGATACCCCACGGCATCATATCTGGCTTGCTCACTCAGTGCCGCCGACCGCTTGACAAAACGTGGTCCGTTGCCATTGGCGCTGACCAGATCGGCCCTGGACGCCATCTTGCCAGACTGATGCAGTCTTCCCAGCAGCGTATCCTCATTGGCGTTTTCTCTGTCATACCCAGAAGCAAGCTGCGCATGGCGCAGATCTGACGTCGACCGCGTGTTGCTGCTGTTGCTGCCACCAACACCGTTTATCCCCAGAAGCCGCGTACTCACCGATCGCCGGAGCCCATTGCGCCTCTCATCCATGCCACCCGCTGCCTTTTGCTGGTCTACATCAAAAATGGAAAAAAAAATCTGCATGAGACTTTGTAATTTTGCATTGACTATATTTAGTAACCATTGGTACTTGTGCGGCGGTCATGAAAACCAATAATCAGATCTAGACCGATACATACGCATACTAACCAAGGAAAATACAGGTCTGTTACAAATGTTTTATGTTCTAAAAAAATCTCTGTTTATTTCTTGTCTAATGAAACTGTAACAAGCAAAGCGAATTCCACACTTGCAACTGGTACTATGTCTTTCTTGTTTAAAAGCTGTAGAGAAAAAATAAATACAAGTGAATTCAAAAGCGCAAAGAAAAAATATAAACTAAAACTAAAGAAATAAAAAAAATCGCTGGTAGCGTTTGAAGAAAAAAAAAAACAAGTCGAGAAGAAAAACGTTGCAAAAAATAATATTATAATAGGATTTTTTTTAGAAAGACAATTATAATGAAAATTGAAATAAAAATGCATAAACAATGATGAAAGCAGTATATTTTTTTTGGATCTGTTGTTTTTTTGGAATTTTTCTTTTTGTTGTTGCTGTTTTGTTTTTTTTTTTTTTTTTTTTTCTTCAAGCCTTCTTCTCTCCTCCCCACTTGTCTTTTATATGAGAGTAAATTAATCTTATTGTCCTTGTATCTACATAATGACCATGGCTGGGGAATGAAAATTAGAAAGAAACAGCAGCCATGGTTTGTCTCTGTTTTTTTTTTTTGAATTGCCGTTATAATAGGGGAACTATTTGTTTTGGTCCGTGTCCTTTTAAATTATCTGACATCTGTTTTTTTTATTTGGTATTCTTTTGGTATTCTGCACGATTTCTGACGTTCATGCATTTTAGAAAATAAAAGCTGAAATGTAAACAGATGGACCATCCCAATTTGTCTGTTTATGATTTGTTTTCTCTTTTTGAGCGATCACTTGTTTCTTGTTTTGATTGATTGATTGATTGATTGGGTTTCAGAAACAGCTCTCTAATTTCAAGTTGTTTTGCTTGTCACTTGCACATAATTGTCGACCGATAATGGCAGAAAGGTTAACCAGCTCATCCAGCGAGATCATGACAGACAAGATTATCACTGAATTCACCAAAGAAACCAAAAACAATTTATCTTTATTCATTAAAAAAAATGTTCATATGAATAACATTGCAAAAATTAAAGGATTGGTTTTCTTTAATCAGTCAATGTTGATCATGTCCTCGCGCCCAGCACCAACACCGATCCACTGAACAGGAACACCCAAGTCCTTCTCGATAAACCGGACATATTTCTGGCAGTTCTCCGGCAGCTCCTCAAACGAGCGACACTTGCTAATGTTCTGCTTCCACCCGGGCAGCGTAACATAATTGACCGTTGCCGAAGCCAGGTCATCCAGATCAGCCGGGAACGACGTAACCTCCTTGCCATTAACCGTATACGAAACCGCCACCTTGATCTCGTCAAACACATCCAGGACATCCAGCTTTGTCAGATTCAAAGAAGTGTATCCGTTGATCATCGTCGAGTACCGCAAGACAACCAAGTCCAGCCATCCACAGCGACGAGGCCTGCCCGTGGTCACTCCGTACTCGGCACCGACATCGCGCAGTTTCTGGCCAATCTCATCGACCAGCTCCGAAGGAAACGGCCCACCGCCCACACGAGTCGTATAGGCCTTGGCCACACCAATGACATCGCCAATCTTGCTCGGCGGAATACCCAAGCCAGTACACACGCCACCCACACCCGTGTTCGAGCTAGTCACATAAGGATAAGTGCCAAAGTCGATATCCAGCATAAGCGCATTGGCGCCCTCAACAAGGATCCTCTTGCCCTCGCGCAACTTGGTATGCAGAAACTCCACAGAGTCGATGACAAACGGACGCAAACGCTCGGCCAGCTGGCGATACCTATTCAGCTCTCCCTCAATATCGTACTCGAAATCGCCGTACCGACGATAACGCGCAGCGACGATTGAGCGGAACCTCTTCTCGAACTCTTCGAAATGATACAGGTGGTGCACACGGATTCCTGAACGAGATGCCTTGGACGAGTATGCTGGGCCAATGCCCTTCTTCGTCGTGCCAATCGAGCCGCGTCCTAGCTCGCCCTCCTTCATTCCATCGACGATCTGGTGGAAATCAAAGACTAGGTGGCAGCGGTCAGAGATAAACAGACGGTTGTCGCAGTCCAGTCCTTGCTTTTGCAGGTCTTCGAGCTCCTCAAAGAAGCTGGGCAGGTGCACGACTACGCCGGATCCCACTACCGAGATGCACGCCATGTTGACTAGTCCCGAGGGCAGCATGTGGAACGCATACTTGACGCCATCCACCACAATAGTGTGGCCAGCGTTGTTTCCGCCCTATTCAAGACAATCAAATCAGTCAGTTAAAAACAAAAGCAAAAGCATATCTCATCGGTTTATGTTTAGCAATATGAAAAAAAAATTTCTCCCCAGCATCTTTCTGTTTACTTGCAAGGTCAGAAAAAAAGAAGATAACAAAGAGTCAAGATCACACTAAAAGTGAAACAGAACAGGATATCTTTTTGTGTTATCTATCTGCACGATCGGATAGCAAAACGGAACAGCAAACAGCTCTAATACTTTACCTGGCAGCGTACGCAGACATCGATGCTCTGAGCAAGAATATCGACAAGCTTGCCCTTGCCCTCATCGCCCCACTGGGTTCCAAGAACCACAGAGACCTTGTTGGAGCTGGTATCAGTAGTCGGTGACATTCTAAAGATGAACAAAAAAATATATATATCTGGGTCCTTTACTAGGTAATAGCAAAAGTACCACTGATAGCAAAAAGTATGAATGGATCAAAGGAGAAAAGAGCCATTATTTTCAATATCAGTGAGAAAGGGCGGGCTGAACGACTATTTATACCCCCTCCTTTCTCTCTTTTTTTTTCTTTCGTCCATTTGACTCAGTTCTACAATCCTTTTTTTATTATCTTTGAGAGAGTAAAAAATAAACTGGTGAGTCAAATGATCGATTGCGGTTGGCTGAGATGGTGACAACCGAGTTCCCACTTCACTGCTCCCCCATCCATTCTTCCCCTTTACGTGTCTGTTTTAGATGTGGTATTGTTTCAAATTCACACCGAAAACAGGTTTTTTACTCTTTTTTGCTGTGACTACTTTTATAAGCTTTTTTTTCATACCGCCTTCCGTCCCGTCGTTGGTATTGGCCAATCAAATCAAAATATACACGTGCGACTGCGGCAAATTAGTTGTGCCTTACACTTGGCTCGAGTCGAGCCGCGATATCCAGAAAATGGCTTACTTTATTTCAAAGGATTGAAAGCAAACAAATTTTTTGCTTTCAACCAACTTTCTGTCATATAAATTCATAAAAAACTTATTTTAGCTTATATATTTTTTTTTTTTGAAAAAAATAATCCTGGCATTGTCGTTGCAGCAGCGTATCAGCAAGGCTTTCAACAAGGGTTCCAACGGTGTCTTTCAGTGCATAGTGCTCTCCAAAAAATACTCAACAATGACAGTCGCAGAAACGACCGTAGCAGCAGATGTCTGTTGTTTAAAGGATACTCCAAAAGACTGTGGTAGCGATGTGCCAGCGCATTTCACCATGACAGAGGACGAGATTAAGGCAAAGTTTCCCAACCGACTGCGCTCGTACGACCTTTTCAAGAAAATGGGCAGTCCCAGACATATCGTAGCACCAATGGTCGATCAGTCAGAGCTTGCCTGGCGAATCCTGTCCAAGAGATACGGCGCAACTCTATGCTACACGCCAATGTTCCATGCCAAAATGTTCAGCGACGACAATCCCAAATACCGCAACGAACAATGGCAAACCAGTGAGGAGGACAGGCCAGTGATAGTGCAGTTCTGCGCTAACGATCCCGAGTACCTTTTAAAGGCCGCTCAGCTGGTCGTTGGCCAGGCAGATGCCGTTGATCTCAACCTAGGCTGCCCCCAGCATATCGCTAGGCGCGGCCATTACGGCTCGTTCTTGATGGAGGATTGGGATCTAATAAGCAAGCTTATCCGCAATTTACACGAAAATCTCGAGATCCCAGTGACTGCGAAAATCAGGGTGTTTCCCGAAGTCGAAAAGACAGTTGCTTATGCAAAGATGGTAGAAGCTGCAGGCGCGCAGATTATCACTGTCCATGGACGATTGCGCGAACAAAAGGGCCATAAAACGGGTCTGGCCGATTGGGATAAAATAAAGGCTGTCAAGGAAGCCGTCAAAGTGCCCGTGTTTGCCAACGGCAATATTCTCTACTTTGAGGATATCCAGCGCTGCATAGACGCGACAAACGTAGATGGCGTCATGTCTGCAGAGACAAATCTCTACAACCCAGCGATATTCTCGGGAAAAGTGCTTCCTACATGGCAGATGGCTCAAGAGTATCTTGAGATATGCGACGAAATCGTTACAAAATCTTCGTTTATCCGCGCGCATCTGTTCAAGCTATTCCGCTATAGCTTGCCAATTCACACGGATCTACGCCAGCAGCTTGCTAATGCTAAATCCATGGACGATATGCACCAGTTTGTCAAGGATATTAAAGCACGGTTGATCGAGGACTCACAAAAGGAAGATGCTCGGAAGTTTGATCTGGAGAATATAGAGATGGACGAGTTTGGATATCGCAAATATCCTCACTGGATATGTCAGCCTGCTTTGCGCTTTGAACATGACAAGGAGCACTCAAAGTCTAAGCGTTTGTTGAACGAAGCAAAAGTCGCTGATCAAAATGACAAAGCCTCTGATCTTTTTTTGATAAAAGAAGAGAATAAAGAGCGGGAGCGGGAAGACGAAGATGATTGCAATAAGAAGCAAAAGTTGAGTCAGGAATAAAACAAAATAAATTAATTTTGCAATAATATCGATAGTATCAGCTTTAATAAATAAGATACATTGTGCATTTATTATTAATATTTTGTCCCCCAAAAGATATCTTTGGCACGGGAACATTTCAAGTCACAAAAATGTGATATGAAATTAAATGCGAAGAGAACTAGATAAATATCTTCATATTATATTTATTTATTTCTTCTGTTTTTTTTAAAAAAAATATCATGTATTATTTTTTTTAATTTTTTTGCCAAAATAGGCAAGAAACACTTAATTAAAACAAGTGCATTTGAATCCTATATAAACAAATGGATTTGCTTATTCTTCTTTACTTTTTATACACATCACATACCACATATTCCTATTTTGGTCTTTATTTTTTTGAACATCTAATAGCATTTGCTAAATTATATAATAGTATGAAAACTACATTTGCTCAGACAACTGTTGTTAATGCAGAGTATTATATCTGCTGTCAATACGCTTTTAATGGCTGGGAAAGTTATAAAAAGCATTGCCATGATGTTCACAAGCAGAGTCCAACAATTCCTAAAAAATAATTATTCTGCTTAAATTACAAGATGATCTAGATAATTTCAACATTTTACTGAGCTTTAATATACTAATCATGGCCTTGCAATATGATTATCAGCTTTTGTTGTTTCTCATGTTTGCTCCTCTGCTATTACACATATTTTTTATTAATAAAGATTCGTGTAGATAAATTAACTTATTAAAATCAAATTAATTGTTATAGCAAATGTTTAATATACATCAGTTAGTTTTAAATTTTAAGTGTTAAACCAATTAAATTAATAATTTTAATTTTATGTAAATTATTATATGTGAAGTTCAGTAAAATTGACAGGGAAACACTCCAAGTCTTTAAACTGTTAAAAGTTTTAGTGTACTTTTTAAAAGAAATATTTTTGAAAATAAATGTATTTATTGTCATTGCATTTTCCTTCATATAAACAAAAAATTAAATATGTGACACACCCATGGTCGGATATAATAATTGTTCACAATCTTGATCTTAATATTTCTTTGTAAAATTTAAATATTTGTAATCGAAAGACTGCCAAATAGAGAAAAAACTGACTTTTGTCTAATTTAAATTTCAAGTAGATAAGTGGAAAGCATACAATAAAAATAAAATTTACTAGATACAAAAAGTATTGCAATGAAATTAAATATGAAATCTATATTAGTCAGAAAATGATCCTAAATTAAAATTTTTTTGAATTATTTGAATATATTACAAAATTTAAAATTTGTTAAAAATTTGTCTAATTCTACTTAATAACTTATAATCTCCACCAATTTTATTTTATTCCTTTTAATTCTATTTTTAATTAAAAAAGCGAAATAAAATTGTTTTTAAATTATTATTATCAATATAATCTACTTTTGCTCAGACAATGCTTATTAATACTAAAATTTATATTTGCTGTAACAGAACCTTTACAAGATTTGATATGTATAGTGACCACCGCCATACTGTACACAAAATGACTCCATCATTTTCTGGAGTATAAATCTGCAAATATTAAATTTTGGCTAATCAATTTATTAGTTAATATAAATAATTTAAAAAGTTGGGGTTTTTCTATAATTTTTAAATATGCCAATTTTTTTAATTAAAAAATGTACTTATAAAACGTGGTTTTTAAGAATTTTTAATGCGTATTTAATATTTAATATTTTTTGACAGGTAATAATCAAATTAGCTATATAAAAATTATTCAAATAATTTATTATTTAATAAAATACTAAAATGAGTTAATAACAAAGACAATTATTTAATTAAATTTTGTTAATTAGATATATATATATATTAATTGCTAAAAATAAATGTATCATGTATAAAAAGATAAAGTATGATTAATCTTTTAAAAAATATTATAAAATTGTGGCAAGTCATAAATAAATATATTGCAGACAACAAAAACAAAAATCATTTCTAAAGAGGTGTTTTTTGTGATAATTAATAATACAATTATAAATTTGTTTAAATCTATATATAAATAATCCAATTTTATGCATGTATCTATTTACTATAGAGCATATTTATTCGCCTTAATCTTTAATTCTAAATTACTAACATATTTAATAATAAAAGCTGTGCTAGCTCAATCAATCATTTTCAACACAAATAATTATATCTGTTGTAATTTTGCCTCTAGTACTTATGCTGCATATGAGAAAAATTGTTATAATGTTAATAAACAGAGTGCATCAATTTCAAGAAAGTGAATATAAATATTTAAATTTAGATAAGAAACAGAGAAATGTAATTATTGACTGAGTTATCTTGCTAAATTTAATTATTTTTAAAGATATTATCCGTAAATAAATATATAGTAATATTAAAAAACTATAGAAATCAAAGCATGCAGCATATTAAAACTTATTACTTGCTTTAAATTAAGTAAGTTATTTTTGATTTTTCGTAAAATGTTACAATTTTTTTTTGCTTTGGAAATGCAAAATTGACAAATTATGCTTTTATTTACAATATTTATGGCTTTCATATAATAATTTTGGCAGAGAAACACTTAAAGTCACTAATTTCGTAAAAAAAACTTCTAGTAAAGTTTAAAAATATTAAAAAGGTGATCCAAATCTGTTTTTTTTTTGGAAGAACATTTTTTAATGTAAGTAATAGCAAATTTAACATGCTATGTCATCATAGTTGAATTATATAATTGTTTCAAATAAAAATAAGTATTACTAGTTGTAAGTAAAGTATTTTGATAATAAATTTTTTACTATGGCTTATTTTAAGTACTAATTGTAAACTACAAGTTAATTAATACAACATAGAGCTTTCAACAAAAAGAAATAAAATTTTCTTGTTTAATTCAAGATGTCACATGAATGGATAGTCATTTTTTAAAATAAAAAAATTGATTTTTAAAAATAATTTTTGCAAAGTTAGTAGATATTGAAACATTAGTAAACAGATGAGAATTTGACAATAAATGTCTTTTTTAAAAAAATCTATTCACTATTGACTGGAGAATTTAATAAAGGGTTTTTTTTTAAAGAAAATCGATTTGACTAGTTCTGAAATTATTTAAAAAGTTAATTATGTATGATAAAAACTACTTCTATATAAGTGGTCAAATTTCATCTGTCCAACTAATTTTTTTCTTCAAAATATATTTCTATCTTAACCCTTTTATTGTAGATATTTAAAAAAATAATAAATACAACATTCTCAACAATGCAATCCATGGCTTGTTCAACTGCTGAAAATGGTAAATGCTATGTCTGCTGCAATGAAGTCTATACTAAATATAAAACATATCTAAAACACTACTATTCAACTCCTCATAGCTGGCCCCTTATTCCTGAATAATTGTAGAATGCTAATTTATGGATATTAATAAACTTTTTTTTAATAATTAATACAAAGATAGTAAATAATTAAATTATATAAATAACAGTAAAAATGGTGATTTGTAATTGTAAAATACATAAAGTTTGTAGTTTGTTGGTTAAATTGGTTATATGATGCTGTTTGTCTGTACTTTCATTAGGTCCCATTGTCCAAACTGTTTGGGTCCAACTAAAATATAAAGCACATACTGTTGCTGTCCCCACTAGGGTCAAAATGGTACCACTGGTTTGGCAGCATGAACCAGTGGCTATAGATAAAAAAATGGAATCTGTTAAACATTGATTTTACTGGCATTTACTTCTCAGTCGATATGACCTAATCCATGAACTTGGACGTTCTCTCCCCTTCTCAGCTTGTCCATTACCTTGTCTTACAGTAAACCTGTAAGCAACAACTAAAGCCTCTTTTATTTATGCTCATTTAAGTTTTTTTCTTATAAATAAATACTTTATATCTACATTTTATTTAGCAAACAAAGTATAACAAGTTCTTATTTTCAATAAATGCATGAATAAAAAGAAATTCGTGATATTATTATAAAAATTATTAATGGCTAAAGAAACAGAATTAAACTAAGCTAAGCAGTTTAACTGTTATTATTATTATTATTTATGAATAAAAGCTTTGTCAGGTGCCTGAGCATATTAAAAAATGTTTTTTATTTTATAAGTAAACCCCTGATATTAATAAGTATTCTCAGCTTAATTATTTAGATGAGAGGATAAGTAAACAGGTAAGCATAGTAAAAATGATACAATGAAGTTCTGTTAAGAAAAATTCAAGCTTATTAATTTAAATTTTACTAATACTACCAATATATTTATTTTTAATGTTTTATTTTTTATTTTGCAACCATCACACTTATAAATTTATGCAATTTTTCTTGACAGTGGAACATTTAAAGTCCAATTTTATCAAAGAGTTTCTTATTGTATTCAAAAAAATTCAATATAATTTAAATCAGGTTTTACTCAAGTAGTAAAATTTTTTTAATGTAAATAACAGCAATTTTAACTTGTTTTATCTTTATATTTGGCTTTTGCAATTACCTACACTAAAATAAACATTACTAGTTAAAAGCATAGAATTTGAAAATTAAATTTTTTTTATAAAGTTTTGTTTTTGTTAGACAAAAAGTTAAACCATAGGTTAGGAATAGTTATATAATTGAGATTTCAATAATGAGAAATGCAGACTTTTGTCTAATGATAGAGAACACATGAAGGGGTGTTAAGTGCTCATTTCAAAGAAAAATAAATTTTAACAAGATTTCTTTTACAAAGCTAATGGATATAGAAACTGCATTAAACAGATAAGGTCTTAATAATAAATCCACATGTTAAAAAATAAAATTCATTCTTACCAGTAAAATTGCATTGATTTTTTGAACAATATCTAAGTGGCAAAAATTTTGACAAACATTTGTTTGAAGAAAAACCATTGGGAAATAATGAGTATCAATTTTATATAAATAGTCAAATTTCATCTATCCTTCTCAATTTTCTATTCACCAAACATTACAATCTTCTTATCCTTTCTATTGCATATTTTACAAGTATTAATTAAAAAGGAAATTCCTAACAATGAGATCAATCTTTGCTCGTACATCTGCTATTAATATTAAACATTATGTCTGCTGTGGTGAAGCTTTTAAGGGTTATGACAATTATATAAATCACTACAACTCGATTCCTCATAGTAACCCGCAAATGCCCGAATAATAGTTTGATGCCGATTCTAACTATAAAAAAACGTAGTAAATTAGCCTTTCTTTAATCATTTTTATTAATTCAATAAAATAATTTTTCAATTAAAATTTAATTTCAGTTGCGTTTAGTATAGCGCAGTGGCATAGATGGGTCCCAAATAGCATTGGGATCTTGTTGCTGAGAGCCGCTTGGTTGACCAGATGAATGCGCCAAAACAGCATTCATCTCTTCATGGCTAATTCCCAAAAGATCCTTTGCATTGAGATGACGAGCCATAGCAAAGTCCATACAATTGTCCTTAAGCTTATTCAGATCACTTTCAATTGTAGCATAAAACCGCAACCCATCGTGCAGGTTAAATGAGGCCTCGCGAAACCTCTTTATCGCAGTCTCCATTCCAATCAAAAACTGCTCTCTCTGCTGCAGTAACGGGTGGTTAGTCCGAGCCATGATAAATGCCTGATTGGCCTCTCGGATGCTATCCAAAAGCTCAGTTTGAACCTCGGCTTCCTCTGAAATATATTTTCTCCACGACGTGTACTTGTCTAGCCTTTGTAAAAACACATCCTCAAATTGATGCAGCTCGTATTTTAAAATGGGCGTCGATGATAAAGCCGCTAGCCTTTGCATCTCCTCGTTGAGCACAGGCGTGACGTCGTCTTCGGCTGCAATTCGCTTAAGCTTTTCAATAGACTTGAGTCTTTCGCGCTTCATAATACTGACTTCGCCTAGATACTGGTGCAGTCTTTCGACAATCCGACTATGATTGGGGTCAGTTATTGGGTTGACTGTAGTAGATGGTACTTGGCGCTCGATTTCGTCTCTAGAGCAGCTAAGCAGGGACAAAAAGCTCGACCATTTATCAATGACATCCTTGATAAGAGCATCCTTTTGAGATGCCTCGTGTAGAGCATTACGGAACCTTGCCATCTCTGAACGCAGAGTATTGGTTAACTCGCTTGACGACGGTCTTTTGGCTCTTTCTGATCCAGATGGCGCATTTTGCCTAACGCGCTGGTCTTCCTGCGCTTCCTCCAACAGAGTCTTTTCAGATTCGTCTAAAACATCGTTTGCCCTCTTGTTAGCCCCAATTGCGCTATCAAGAAGGCGCTTCAAGCCTAAAAGACCTCCCTCAGAACGTATCTCGTCGGCTCCAACAAGGATACTTGGCGGAAGACCAACTGGCTTCTGTATAGCCTCTAGCGCATAGGGCAGATTAAGCGAGCTCAAAACAGATTCGCAGTCTGCAGTGAGCTCGTCCAAAGAAGCAATCAGGTCTTTAGTAACCAGCTGCTCCTTGCGGTCTTCATAAAGACTGGCAGCCTGGTGAATAACAAACGGAACAAGACCCTTGAAAAGCGGAGGGCCAAGCTCTTCATCTCCCAGAAACTTGCCTGGATTTTCTACAATTTCCGGTGTCTTTGACTGCGCAAGCTTGTAAGGTGGAATGGCAGTGAGAGTGGAGACCGAGGGAACTGGATCAAGGTATATGACGTCGTTGTCGTGGACAGCACGCGAGCAGTTGCTGCTTACAAGCTCCATCTGTTGCTTAGCCATATCAACGATGCAAACTCGGATGCTTTTGGACCACCGCTGATCGGATAAAACCAGCTCGTTAATCTGGCCGCAAATATCATTTGCCAATTTCATCCTAGCGACCTCTTCGCCATAATGGCAGTCGGCCAAGCAGTCTTGAGCCTTGCGATACTGAGCCTCGGCGCTAAAATAGAGCTTTTTGACTTTAAACGTATCGAGCCATGCCTGCGGAATAGTGTTTGCCAAGGAGCCCTGAGAGCCAGCTTCAATAGTCATATCGTAGAGCTCAGCCACTTGAGCAGCGACTCGAGCGACATTAGCATCTTTCATATTGCTAAGTACAGAGCGACTCCAGACGCATTCCTGAGCCTGGCTGAGCATCAGGTTTTCAAGCGCGGTTAGCATATAAGAGCTGAGGTCTGTTGTCAATTGCGAGCGACATTCGCAGACGATTTTGTGCTGCAAAAGATGGAAGATGCCGGCTGCGTTCTGGAAATAACCAAAGGCCTTTGTCAGGCTGTCCTTGTCGTTGCGGCTCTCTTTGCATGCTAGCTGCGAGTAAATAGCGCCGATATTAAACAAGACGCAAGCCCTTTCGTAGTACATGTCCTGGTAGGTAACTAAAAATGAAAGAATTGACTGATGGAAAATGAATAGGAAATATTAGAAATGGGTGTCGTGGTTAAGACAAAGATTTGTTATTATTATTATTATTATGTTCAAGTTTCAGATCCACACATATATTTATATTTATATTGACTTACCTGAATCTTCCGAGTTAAACGCGTTGAACCAGGTAAACTTTATACCGACATCAGCGGGAAACTTTGACAGGATAAAACAGAGCTGACCATAATACCTAATATTACGTTTCAACACATTATTGTTAATGTCCAGAGTAGACGTGGCAGCCTGACGAAGCTCATCGAGCACACGGAGGTCGTCTCTATATGCCTCTGGGGGCTCTGCGTATGACGAGGCTATGTAGTCTGAGAGGGACTTGAAAAAGACTGTCTTTTCTGTTGTTTTGAACTTTGCTGCAAGTAAAGCTGAGTTGCTGTTTCCATCTTTGTCCGGAGCTGGAGCCTGCCTAAACAAGTACATTTCTAGAAAGAAAAAAGAAAAAGAAAAAGTGAGTATATATTTGATTTAAAAAAAAAAAAATAAATTGAATTTTCCCTTTGAAAAGAATAAAACAAACAAAAATGTGCAGAAGAGAAAAAGATTTTAAAGAAAAAGTTTCTTTTTTTTTTGTCGTGACGTCGGCACTCTCTGCAATAAACTAATTTAAAAAAATAAAAATAAATGTTTTTTTTTTCTTCTTTAGTTCTCTATAAAATCACCATTTGTCTAATTTTCCTCTATATATTTTCTTTTTTCAGGATATGACAGATGAGAAGGAAGCAGTTCATATTCTGCAGCAGGAAGCGACGCAGCTAGCGAGACAGCAAGAAGTCGACCGCGTCTTAAAACTAAGCACCCTCGATCCCTTCGCCATCCTCCAAATCCCACAAACAAGCACCACGCTAGAAATCAAAGCGGCCTATCGTACAAAGTCCCGACTAATTCACCCAGACAAAACAGCGCATCCACAGGCACGCCAAGCGTTCGAGCGACTAAAAGCAGCGGAAACCGATCTGATGGACGAGGAAAAGCGCTCACGAATGCTGAAAATGATAGAGGAAGCAAGACGTGAGTTGCAAAGCGAGTGGCGAGAAAGGACGTGGGATAAAGGGGAGTTTGAGGAGCAGGTGATGGTAAGGTACAAGAAGATCATGGTGGAGTTGGAATGGAGGAGGAGGCAGAAGATCAAGAAGGAGATGGCCAGGGAGGGCGAGCTGAGCAGGAGGGAGGAGGAGATGGTTGCTGAGAAACGCAAGAGGCGTGAGATGGAAAAGGCTTGGGAGGAGTCGCGGGACGAGCGGGTTAGCAGCTGGCGGAGCTTCCAGGCCAAGGCTGGCAGCAGCAAAAAGAAGAAAAATAAAAAGAAAGAGTGAATTTTATGTTTTGTGTGACATGGGTGGGATAAATTCTTGCTTTTATTTTTTGCTTTTGCTTTTGATATTTTAAATTGCTCTTTTTTTTTCTTCTTTCTTTAATTTTGCCTGACGAAAATTTGCATCCGTGCTTTTAGTCAACCTAACGGTGTGTAAAGTACAGATATATATATATATATATTTTTTTTAAGGGGAATGCCGTTGCGCCAAGGCCTGGACAAAGTCAGTGCCAAACAGGCAGCAGCGATGTCAGAGACCAGCCAGGAGGGGTCACCAAAAGCCAAGCAGAAGGAAGACAGCAGCGTGTTCAGCGAAAACGAACAAAACCAAGAGGAAGACGAGGATGAGGAGGAGGAAGACGAGGAGGAGGAGCCGGCGCTACGATACAAGCGACTGGGCGGCAGCGTCGACCTGATATTTGAAAAAGACACAGCAAGCGCGCTATCAGCAGCCGAGCGATTCCTCGTGCTGGGCACGCACTGGGGCAACGTAATCATCATCGACTTTGAGGGCAACGAGGTGCAGCGATGGCGCGCACACTCGACGACGGTCAACAGCGTCAGCGTCGATGCCCTGGGCGAGTACGTGGCCAGCGCGGGCGATGACGGCCGCGTGGTCGTACGGGCGTTGTACAGCGATGATCTGACCATCGCTGACTATAGCAGGCCGGTCAAGGCTGTGGCACTTGATCCGCAGTATAGCAGGCGGGCGTCCAGGAGGTTTTTGTCTGGGGGCACCTCGGGGCAGGTTATTTTGCATGAGAAAAGGTGGTACGGCAAGGCTGACACGATTCTGTTTAGCAGCGCGGGGCCGATCCAGACGATCCAGTGGCAGGGCGACCTGGTGGCATGGGCGTGCGACGAGGGCGTGCAGATCTATGATGTGGCAGTGGGTACCCGGATTTCGCAGATTGCGAGGCCTGAGGGCAGCCCGCGTGCTGATGTTTTCAGCTGTCGGATGCACTGGCGCGACGACCGTTCGTTGGTGGTTGGCTGGGCTGACTACGTCCAAACAGTTGTTCTGAGAGAACGCACTGGAGCTCAGCAGCAAAAGTCGCCGTTGTCGGGAGACGCTGCGTCTGGGCCTCTGCTGTATGCAGAGATCAGCGTTGTGTTCCGCACAGACTTTG
Organism: Coemansia asiatica; assembly: GCA_027478445.1. Classification (NCBI taxonomy): domain Eukaryota; kingdom Fungi; phylum Kickxellomycota; class Kickxellomycetes; order Kickxellales; family Kickxellaceae; genus Coemansia; species Coemansia asiatica. The sequence goes on along the minus strand of JANBOH010000022.1, from coordinate 7,863 downwards.
TTGTCTGCGGACTGGCGCAGCACCGCGACCATCTGCTGGTGCTTTCCTATGGAGACAGCACGACGGTTGCCGTGGATACTGCAAGGCAGCAGCAAAGAGAGCGCGATGCTCAGGCGCCCGAGCTACGCATGATCAGCCGTGGTGATCTCGAAGAAGTGTCCAGCGATGTGCTGGCTCTGGAGGGATTCCCGCTTTTGCAGCCCAACGACTATGCGCTTGCGCACTATGCTGCTGCCAACGCTGATAACTGGTTTGTGCTTAGTCCCAAGCAGCTTGTCAGCGTCAGGCCTCGTGGGCTGCAGGACCATGTGCAGTGGCTGGCTGCGCGCGGCGACTACGGGCTGGCATTGGCTGATATCGAGGAAGCACGCGCTGGCGTTGGAAGGTGGGCGTCGAGCAGAGACGAGGTCAGGGATGCAGAGTACCGGGCGATAGGCGAGGCGCATGCGCAGGCGCTGATGGACGCTGGCAACGTCGATGAGGCGGCTTGCGTGTGTGCGCGGGTGCTTCCGAGAGCCAGCGATCTGGAGTCAGCGGCTGTGTGGGAAACCTGGGTGTTTGCGTTTGCCGAGGCCCATGCGCTGCAGGCCATAGCGCATCATCTGCCGACGGGCGAGCCGCAGCTGTCGAGCACGGCTTACGAAATGGTGCTTGCGTTCCTTCTGGCCACAGACATTGGCCAGTTCCGCCGTCTGGTGCTCGAGTGGCCGCAGGCTCTGTACAATGCGTATAGCGTGGTGCTGGCTGCCGAGGACAGGCTGCAGAGGATGGATGCAGAGGCTGAAATGGATGCGTGCAAAGAGCTTAAAAGAACCATGGCTCTGCTCTACGACCAGCTTAACCAGCCGTCAAAGTCGCTCAGGGTTTATCTGGACTTGTTTGAGTCGGGGATTCTGGACCGCGTGCGTAGGGAGAATTTGTTTGACGCGGTTCGCGACAAGGCCGAGTCGATCATGCGCTACGACGACCACTCATTGGGCATCGACGATGCGTCTGAGACTTGCTCGTTGACAGAGCGCAGCCAGGCTGCGGGCGTGCAGCTGCTGACGGACAACACCGACGCGATTCCCAGCGCCGGCGTGGTCAAGCAGCTGGTGGCCTGGCCCGAGCACCTGCACGTGTACCTGCACGCACTGCGAGGCCGCGATGCGCATCTAAGCGCTCCCTTCGCCGATCTGCAGCTCGAGCTCTACGCAGAGTACGACCCACAGCTGCTCCTGGGGTTTCTGCGCACGAGCTCCGCCTATGCCTTTGACAGAGCTCTGGAGGTGTGCGAGGAGCGCGGACTGGTTCCCGAGATGGTGTTTATACTAGGCCGTATGGGCGACAACCACCGCGCACTGATGCTGATCATCGATCGGCTGGGCGACGTGCCGCGTGCGATAGAGTTTGCCCGCGAGCAAGGCGACCCGGCGCTGTGGAACGACCTGGTGATGTACGCGCGGGATAAGCCCGAGTTTATCGTCGGCCTGCTGGAGCTTGGCGGCGCCTCGGCAAGCCCCACACGGGTTATCCGGGCCATCCCGCCAGCCCTGCATGTGCCTGGGATCCGCCGTGCGCTGACCCGCGTGCTGCATGACCACCATTTGCAGGTGGAGCTGAGCACCGATTGTCGTCGGATCCTGGACCGCGACTGCGACGTGCTCTCCGACCGTCTGCGCAGGCTGCAGCACCAGGGCATCTCCGCCGACGGTGCCCAGATGTGTCTGGCTTGCCAAAGCCCCCTGGAAGAGCAACTGGCTGGTTCCGCTGTACCAGGGCAGTCGCACAGTGTGCTGGCGTTCTGGTGCGGCCATGTGTTCCACGACGCCTGTGTGCTTTTGCCTGATGTTTTAAGAAAAACACAGATGCCGGTTTCCTCCGTGGCTGCACTCGGCGCGATATCGAGTCGGATGGTCCGTGGTCCGCGCGATCAGCGCGCTATGCTGGTGCAGGCCAAGCTCGACCGTACTCTTCTGATCCGTCAGTTCGCGCCCTCGTGCCCGGTGTGCGCTGAGTATGACCAGAAGAAAATGGCTCAGCAGGCTGCGCATTCTGGATGGTCGCCCAGCGAGCGCTGTGACAGGACCGAGTCGCCTGAAAAAATCGAAAAGATCGAGCTGCCTCCGATGCAGAGCCTGAAAATCTGAGATGGATGGATGACGTGTACCACCACCTCTTTTTTTTTACAAATTCGTTTCCCTTTTCTTTTTTTTTCCTTTCTTTTGCTTTTCTTTTTCAACTCTTCAGTCCAACTAATTAGCTCAGTTATTAATTGTTTTTTTTTCTTGTAATCATGGTTAAAGGCAAGTCGAATTTCAACCAGTATATAACTAGTCAATGCTGTAACAAGCTACTAGAATTGGAATAAACCTCTAGTTGAATACAAATATACTAAAACAGCCTCAGCTTCTCGCACTGTTTTTTTTTTGTGTCTTTTTAACTTGTCATTTTATTTAGTTCAGGTCAAGTGGCAGGGCAAAAAGTACCCGGTCGACGTCGACACGACCCAGCCAGGCGAAGTCTTCAAAATGCAGCTTTTCTCTCTAACCAACGTCTCGCCCGACAGACAAAAGATCCTTGTCAAAGGCGGCCAGCTAAAGGACACCACCGATATGTCCACCCTCGGTCTCAAAGAAAACACCATTCTGATGATGATGGGCACCATTGGCGAATTACCCAAAGCCCCAGTGACGCAGACTAAGTTTATCGAGGATATGTCGGAAAACGAGGTGGCCCAGGCTCTGGCTATCCCTGCGGGACTGGTAAACCTTGGCAACACGTGTTATATGAATGCGACGTTGCAGTGTCTTAAGGCTGTTCCGGAGATGAAACAGGCTTTGGATTCAATCAAGGCCCCGGGTGGAGGTGGATCGGTGCATAGAAGCTTGGCTAGTTCGATGAAATCTCTGTTTGATCAGTTGAATGAGTCTGGGGAGGGCGTGCCTCCGATGGTGTTTTGGCATATGCTGCGCCAGATGTTGCCCAAGTTTGGTGAAATGGATCCGAGAGGCGGCGGGTATAGACAGCAGGATGCGGAGGAGTGCTGGAACGAGATTTTGACGTCTTTGGATCAGTCTTTGGGTTCAGGCAATGGTGATCCCAGCGTGGTTGAGAAATACATGAGTGGCACTATGCTGACTACGTGGAAAACAGACGATGCTCCCGACGAAACCCCCACTGTGAATCAAGAGAGATTCCGTAAGCTCGATTGTCATATCGACAGCTCCGTCAACTATGTTTCGCAGGGTATCCACAAGGGACTGGAGCAGGTGATCGAGAAGCACTCGGAGACTCTGGGAAGAAACGCTGAATACAAGGTTGTCTCGCGTATTGCAAGGTTGCCCAAGTACCTGACGGTAGCGTATAATCGGTTTTTCTGGAAGGCGTCCGAGTCTGTCGAGGCGAAGATCGTCAAGAGCGTAAAGTTTCCTCTGGACTTGGATGTCTCCGAGTTCTGTACCCCCGAGCTGCAGCAGAAGATGCGTCCGGCTAAGCAGTATTTGCGCGACCTTGAAGATAAAAAGGCTTTGGAACGCAAATTGGCTAAGCGCGCAAAGCTAGAAAAGCAAGGAAGAGAAGAAGAAGAAAAGGAGGCTAGGGATTCATCCAATAAGGAGGCAAAGGGATCCACCGATGATGTAGAGATGAAGTCGGAGGAAGCTGCTACGCCGTTTGAGCTGGATCCGGAGCTCAAGGCTGATGAAGGGTGCAATCCAAGTGGCGTCTACGAACTGGTTGGCGTTGTTACCCATATAGGCCGCACTGCAAATTCTGGCCACTATATCGGCTGGGTGCGTAAAGAAAAAGGTGTGGGTGGCCCTGAGCCAGCAGGAAAGGGCATCCCTGATACTCAGCACTGGTGGTATAAGTTTGACGACGATAATGTATCTTTGGTCACGGATAGCGATATTCTGAGACTGTGTGGTGGCGGCGACTGGCACACTGCCTATGTTACTCTGTATCGCGCTAAGAATTTGGAATAAAATAAAATTAATATTGTTTTTTTAAGCCTCATTTATAGCAAAGGTTTTTTTTCCCAGTATCTGTTTTTTTTGCGACAATGAAAATGAATATATCCTCTCAACCGCTTTGTTTAACTCGTATTTGGATATGAATGCTAGTGAATAAATAATGTCATTTTTAGAGCATTTAAAAACCAGTGGAATGGGTTGTGGTTCAGAATTAAAATAATATTAGGTTTTTTTTTACTGTTTTTTTTTTTTGCTTAATTATTAGCAGACAATGCATTCTAGTATGCTTATAACAATGTAGTAAAATGTTGTACCCACTGACGATGTGGCGGACAATGTGGTTTTTTTTCTTTTGTAACATATACACAGCCACGGCTGTACATTGGCAAGCAGCAAAAAAAAAAATAGTAAGATAGTTTAATGCGCCCCTTCAGTTTCAAAAAAAAAAGCTTGCTAACAAACTGATTATAAAAGCCATGAACCTTGGGGAAAAAAAAACACTCTTGAGAATTCAATATTCCCCGATATTTCTCAAAAAAAAAATATACATTGTCATGTCTCGTTCGTTTATTGCTATCCACGACAAGTCGACCGAGTCGCGTATCCTGTTTATATCCTCGGGTGTTCGCCAGGCAATGGGGATCGAGCCACAGGAAATGATCGGCCACAGCGCCTATACGTTTATGACCGACGACAATTTTACCCAGAGCTACCCGACTCTGTACTGCGGAGACGCCGACGAGACCTCCGTAGCAGTCATGCATCTCAATGTTAAAAGAAACAACGGAGATCTTATCGCCTCTCGAGTCTTTGTATTCGGCTGCGACACATGCAATGTGGTCATAGCTGTCATGTATCCCGGCAGAGTCAGATTGAATCCACCAGCAATGAACTTGCACAGACCACCGGTTGCCTCTGAATCCAGATTGGATGGTGCGTCTAGTGAAACGCATCTGCGCTCATGCATGGTCCTGGAACGCTCGAGACCCTTGGAACTTGCGTTGCCCACTGGTCAGTCCAGCGGTGTGTCCACCAGCCCGGGTGGTCCCAAAATCGTGTTTGTCACCAACTCTATATCTCGCCTACTGGATACCGATGGCGATGAGCTTATCGACAGACCGTTTCTCAAACTAGTTGCGCCAGAGTCACTGGCCGACGCAGCAGGGTTTCTCGACGACATCTTTGCTTCTAATAATGTTGTTTTCGCTCGCCTGTTACTTTTATACCGCCCAGCCAGCAGCAACGACAGTACAAATGAGGTTCACTCGCGTGTAGAGGTCGAGATTGTGGGTGCACATTCGGATGACGGCGCTGTTCTGCTCTGTAGAATGATAAGACATTGCGCTGGGCCTCGGAGACCGCCTCTGGGAAGTAGTTCGGGATTTCAGAAAGCACACTCGAGAAAGAAAGAATTGGCTGGCGGATACAGGTCCCTTGCTGAGCTTATCAGCTCGGATCCAGAGACTAGCGACTGTCCGTTGGCATATCCCAGAGAAACGCCTGGACTTGCTTAGATCCACTGTTTATCGAAAATGTTAACTGATTGTCGCTTTTAAAAATAAAATAAAATAAAACAAAAAATTATACGTCACATCGTTTTCGTTTTCCTTTTTGTTTTCGCTTTTTTTTTTTATTTTCGTACTTTTTTTTTATTTGTCATTTTAACCAACTCAATCTTTATATTATAAGAAAATGGCGGCAGTGCGCGACAATGTGTTTCCTACTCGTATGAACCTTACAGTGACAAAGGCCCGACTAAAGGGCGCTCAAACAGGTCATTCTCTGCTCAAGCGCAAAAGCGAGGCACTGACCACCCGCTTCCGTGTAATTGTACGCAAAATTGAAGATGCAAAGCTAAAGATGGGCAAAGTAATGCAAAATGCCTCGTTTTCCCTAGCAGAGGTCGCATATATAACCGGAGACATCAGCTACCAGGTACGCGAGAGCGCCAAGCGCGCAACCTTTAAAGTCTCTGCTAAGCAGGAAAACGTATCTGGAGTTCTTTTGCCTGCGTTTGAGCCTGATATGCAGGCTGGCAGTCAGTTTGAGCTTACTGGTCTGGGACGCGGTGGTCAGCAGATTCAGAAGGCTCGTGCGGTTTATATTAAGGCTGTGGAGACCTTGGTTGAGCTTGCCTCGTTGCAAACCGCCTTTGTTATTCTAGACGAGGTCATCAAGCTTACTAATCGCCGTGTCAATGCTATCGAGTATGTCATTATCCCTCGAATTGAAAATACTATTTCTTATATTAACTCGGAGCTTGATGAGCAGGACCGCGAAGAGTTTTATCGTCTAAAGAAGATCCAGGGGAAAAAGAAGGACAGAGCTGCTGCTGCTGCTGCTGCTCAAAATGAGCTCGATGAGCTGGCAAAGCTTTCCATTCAGGATGGGAATCTCCATAGCGAGATAGGATTGAGTGAAGACCAGAGTGCTGCACGCAATATCTTGGCTGAGCAAGTTGATGAAGATATAATCTTTTAAACAGTTATTTATTTATTTTTTATTTTTTTCTTGGGACTATTTGTATGTGTTGCTTTCAAATGAGTAAAAAAAAATGGATAATCAATTGTCAAATTTCTTTGTGAGAACTTTTGCGTCTAAACAGGCGTTTTACACGACTAGATACAGGCGTGCTTGTGGTACTGTTGTTGCTCGCTGCAGACTTGGATCTGCTGTGACTTGACGGACGCAGCATTATATGGCTTGATTCCAAATCTTGTTTCTTTTCCCTACCATGAGAAACGCTTCGCTTGTGAGAGGGAAAAGATGATGACGCTGGCAAATGTCTTTGATGTTTTTCCTTTGAGCTACTGTTTGATTCGATACCAACATCATCAGTTAAAAACCGATCATGGGTTTTCTTTGGAGTAGCAGAAGCAGAGGCAGAGGCAGAAGCAGAGATAGATGTTCGGCTCAATGGCGATTTTTTGATCGGAACCGGAGTAATAGATCTTGAAATCGAATTGGCTGATCTGTCGTTCTCAGCGCCGCTTTGGCTCTGAGGAGAGCCAGTCTGGAATACGCGGTTTCTCGTTGACCTCGCTTTACCATTGTTGCTCTGCGGCATCAGCGAGGACAGGCTTATAGGCGTGCTAGCCTGCTTTTTCGATCCTTGTTTTTCCTCACCATGCAACCATCGGTTAACCATGGTTCTGTTGCGTTGAACAGGTTTAGGCGATTTATGGAACCACTTTGGACTGAAATATCCAGGCGAGCTCTCTCTATCACTGGCACTGACACTTGCAGCAAGCTGATCGCTGTCCAGCTGAAACGTCTCTGTAGAGTCATATGCAGGCGTATCAGTCAATTCTCTTTCGCTATCAGCCGCACTGTTGTCATATCTCGAGCTGCCCAGCTCATCGACCATCTGGACGCTAATCGAGGGCGTTTCATGTATACTCGGGAGATCCAAGCCCGACGGTGAGTTGAATCCGCTATCATGCACGTTTCTTCTAGCCCTATCATCCGCATTGCTGCTCTCGCTTGCGCTAGCAGAGGAGCTTCGAAGACCAAAGGATATCTGTGGTCGTGGGATTCTGGCAAAGTTCAAACGAGCGATAGACCGGCTGATCATTCCCTGGTTACTGGACTTGGATGAGCTGTGCTCGCTGCTATTTGGAACCTGGCTGCCGCTATCATTATTAGTCGGGCTGCCGCTTGTCTTTTGCACATCGACATGACCCATTGGTGGATCTGAAGGCGGCCGATTGACCCACCCTGGCACTGGTCGTCCCTGCGACAAATAGTATGACTCGAGCATATCCTCGATCTGCGACTTTGAGTCCAGTGGTAAAACTGGACCTTCTTCAGTGACATTGCTTGACGATATAAGCGCGCTAATACTGCTGGTAAGTCGTCCAAAAAATGAAAGCGCTGAATTGCTCTGCTGCTGCTGCTGCTGCTGCTGCTG